>JAUMTR010000022.1:2537233-2568937 GCA_032270685.1 Microctenopoma stevenorrisi | reverse complement strand
ATAAACATCCTTTGTTTGAACCCTCTCTTGTCTCTGGTCTGCGTTTGGGTCCTCCATTTCAAGCATGTTACTGACAGCCTCGGAGCAAAGCAAAGCAGGTGAACTAATGAATGCTAAATAAATGCACAAAGCACTGTAATAATGAATATTCATGGAAAACGATACATCAAAATATAAAGAAGTAGAGGCTTGCATGCTCCTCTGGTCACAATTTAATTATCCAACGCAGCTGAGTAAGATAAAGGTAGAGGCTCAGTGCTGCTTGTCTTTTATAGGATGCGTCCTGGATGCTGTTTGAAATGTGACGTTACCCCAGTGCTGTGTATGATTTACTCCCTGCTCTGCTCTTTCCTGTGAGATCTATAGTTGCCAACGGTTAACGATTTTCTGTACTATAGAAAATATACAGTGTATATTACAGATCAATATGACATACCCCAACTGATAATGTATTGCTATGTCGTGGAATGAATATTACACCTCTGAACACAACACGTTTTTGATAGATTAGGGTTTGTCTACAGAAGAAAAGACTTTAGTGCAAAACTAATACTATAGTAATAATAATAACAACAACAACAATAAGCTACAGAATTTGTTTATTTTAGTCAACTCACATTCTCTTACCTATAAAAGATAAATGCTTCAGTAGGATGGTGCTCGGTCAAGAGGTCAAGACAAAAAGAAATGTAATGACGTTCCTTCGCACAAATGTATTCTTTTGAGAACAACAAGAGACAGAGAGACTGACCTACATCCAGTAAAAGGGTGCTGCAGAATATACAAGTTGTCTGTTTATGACTCCATCTTTCGCTCCAGGCAAACACCCAGTTAGCAGGACAGTGGCCACACTGCAGACAACAGAAAACAGCTGAGAGCACACATCATCTACTGCGTTATTACACCTTTAATCCATCTCCCCAGCTCAGCTCCGGGACAGTTTGGGCCAGATAGATAATCTGTGGGCGGGCTTTCAAAATTCTAATGACATCTGCCAATAGCTGCAGGTTGCTAATCAAAGGCAGCATGAATACCTGATGTGAATCAGTTGTCCTCCATAGAATAGGCTGCTTCCAGTGAAGAGAGAACATCCTATTCTTTTATCCATTTCTTCTCCCTTCCCACCTGCACACTCTTCTATCTCAGCACGTAATAAGCGGAAGGCAGGGAAACACAAGTATGGAGTCGACCACAGGACTAACAGAAAGAGCCAGATGCGCACCGTGAAGCTGATGGGTACTGCAGCGTCTTCAGTCTGATTTTAAGGATTTTAAGGAGGTTTGGCAGATTGAAAAAGTGTACTCGGCATGATAGGCACAGTTTTGACTGACCAAGTGGATGATTTTAATGAAATGTATTTTTATGCGTGCACTCGTGCTTCCGTTGGGGCAGAGAAGATCGTCAGATCATGTAAAACATCCTGCTTCGGGTTTGAGTTCCACGCAGAGCTCAGATTCGATGTTTGCTGTTCACCAGTTTGAATGAGATGCTGCGATGACGTGGTGCCCACTGAGAATCAGTCATCAGGTTAACGCCGCGTAGAAGGCCATATAGCTTCGTTAGAGATGACTGATAATATGTTTAGGGATCATGGATCATGGGATCAATGTCACATTTGTAGTATGTAGTGGACCGAGTATGATTAAAGGTGCATGGAACCAGTGAATCCACTAACACTAGTTGCATATTTTTTTTACAAATATTTTTATATTTGTAAACCCCATTCAACCTTCCCATTCTATCCCATGTCTTAATTAGGCCCATGGTAAACCATGGAAGGAGGTGCAACATGTATGGTCTTCTTTATATTACTTGACCTAACACCAAAGCCAAAAATGTTGTTCAGCATTACTAATTTTAACCAATCTGACTGCAGTGAGTATTAGGTAATACTGCAAAACTGGCCATTTACAATAGCTGTCATCAAATTATCATCATGTTTCTAAGATGCTTCCTAAATAAAACATATTTAGTTGTATAGAAATCTGAATTGTAAGCCTGCTAAGTGAGCGGCATAAACAGCCTCAAAAAGTGTGATTTATATATATTTTACACACAGATACAGCAAAAATCATTTTCAAACAATTACTTTGCCATATCTTTTATGATTCAACACTTTTTCATCTGGAGCCCATTAAATCCAGCCTGGGATCTTTATTAAATGCTATTATTCTCTTTGTCTGCAAATGAATCCTATATAAAGTAGAATACAATGAAAAGATAAGCATTTTATGGCTTCTGTCTCATGAAGGCATTACTTTCATTCTCATTGAAGGCAGATTTTATTAGCTTTTTTATCAGGTGTTCACACAGGCCAGGAATCCAATTGGGTTACTTCTTGCTGTGCTCTTCCTGCTGATCCACCAAGAACAACTTTATCTCTGCAGTATTTTAGCTCCACTTGAACAGTAACTGTTTAGTTATGCACACTATCTGCTGTATATACATGTAACACTTGTGTTTAGCAAATCACCTGGGGAAATATTTTTCAAATTCTAGTTGCAACTTATCCTTCAGTCCAACTGTTCATGTAAAAGAGTCACATCCCTGACAATTTTCCTCTCTATGTGACAGAGTCTGGCGTGAAATGATAAAGTGGGCCCGACCAAGTGATTTACAGTGTTTTTGAAAAGACTCAGAGGAGAGCTGCAGCATCCTGTTTCTTCCCTGTCTGATCCTTTTTCCTCGCTGCCCCCCCCCCTCTGCTATCTGTTTGCCGGGACATGGCTATTTCCTTCTCTTCATTTGTTCCACACACACACATGACCTTTTATGTAGCAGTAGAAAGTGGCTGAAATGCAAACATGAAAGGTTAGATTTCAACGGCAAAACAACTAAATGTGAAGGTTTGATCCTTTTATTATTTATTATCGAAAAAATGATTTGGCGGATGCTTTTATGCTTGCACAGGCTTTGAATGTCCAACTAAAGAAGATGATGCCCATAATTAGAGAAAAAGGTGAATGTTTTATTAGTAGTAGCAAAATAAATGATTATTTAAGTAAAGTCTTAAAGGTTGACCACTGTGTTTCACAGATACTATGAAAAATGACCTTTTAAAAAGACTGAATTAAGGATTTTTTGGGAAATGAACCATTGCATTTCAGTCTTTGTGCACCGTGATGCTCAGGTGTTGATTTCCTCTTTATTATGGGAGGCTCACCTGTCTGCATTCTTATCCGTCTGTAGCCTTACCAAACACTTATCTTTGCAGCACTCGGGGTCAGAGGGGAAGCCACCTGTCATGCTTCATCGTGCATGTGGGCCTGAACAGCTTTGATAATTACAGATGGCAGCACAGCTCTCTCACAGCTGCACGGTAAATAGAAATACGTTCCACGCCTGAAAGACTTCACACAGGCGCTAAAACTAGACAGATTGAGATAACTATTAAACCCTAGAGTCACCATATAAGTTTAGATCTACTAACGTATTTGTAGTAAGTGTTCCAGAAGCATGCCATTTAGTATTTATCTAATTTACTATTATATTATAAATATGTTTTTTTTATGTTAAAGATACATTTTCTTCTTAGCTTCCCAGCTGAGGTGAGAAGGTTTCCAGGAGCTGAAATAGAGGGTGAAAACAGGTACTGAACAAAGGCACACTGCCGTTTTTTTTAGCATAGCAAATTGTCCAAACTATTCTGAAAAAAACTGGAAAAGGCAGATCGTTGAACTTTTAAACACGTGGTAAGCAGATGAAAACAAAAATACATTTCCCACCCTCCCTGTGCTGCTTCACTGGGCTCACGCAGCAGCCTTTGCAGAAACTGAGAGCAATAAGTCGAAACACAGGTCAAAAAGTCACACGTGCACTTTGCTCTTGTTTCAACTCTGTTCACTCTAAAACTACGCTTTAGTTTTTACAACACCCGCTTTAAATCACTTTTGACACTGCGTTGCAGAAGCAGCAGCAGTTCCAGTTCAGGCCTTTGTGGAAATCATTTTACAGCTTGCAGTGTTTGGAGCAGAGGGCATAGATGGGTGCCTGGGTCCCACAGCTGCATTGCGCTGGGGCACAGGCAGCCTCTCTGTCTGTGGCACATTGCTCCTTTTATGCCTCACACACTAAACCATTGATCTGAGACTCCCTCGTGTCCGCTGCAGCAACACAGCTCAGGTCAGCGCAGCCTCCACAGGCACTTTGTGGACACAATATCTGACACCAATTCACATGCAAACATTGATTTGCTTAGCAGCACTGTCAAAGTAGGAGTTTTGTGGAAGGTAAAGTTTTTAACTTGTTTTTAAATTTATAAATATATTCCAATTTTATTTGTCACACACATAGTTACACAGTGTACAACACGCAGTGAAAGTGTGAAGTGTCCTTCTGCATTCGACCCATCACCCCTTGGGGGGAGCAGTGAGCAGCCACAGGCTACTCACTGAGCTACCAGCGGGTTAAGGCAAAAATACACCCTGACAGGTTTTTTTGCAACCAGGCATTTGTCTTTGGGTGGCATGATATCTCAGAGGGCAGAGCAGTTTCATCAAAGCGACAAGGTGAGTGGTTTGATTGACATCTGCATGTCCAGGTGTCCTTGGACACAACATAAATACCCTGACCCTTGGTGCCTCACAGGGGGCAGCTGGTCAAAAAAGTTTCCCCAAATATTTCCCCAAGGGGATCAATAAAGTATCCATTTATAGTGAATATTAATGTAATGTGTTTAAATGTATGAGACAAAATAGACGGCAGATTGAATACAAAGGGAGAACTTTCAGCTGAGCTGTTAACAAAGATCAAACCAGTGGTGTGGAGTGATATGTGAATGAACATTTAGGAAACCAGAGGCCTCTCTTGCAGTGACTAATATTAGTGTTCAAACTTTTCCACTGAAAATTTGACATCTAAAGCTACAGCTAAAATATATTTCTGTCATGTACGGTGGACCCAAACGCAGACCACAACAAGAGGGGGTTGAAAACAGAAAGAGCAAAGTTGAACAGAAAATCCCTCCAAACTGAGATAAACACTAGTAGACAGAGGAAGTGAAAGAGAGAACAGAGAGTGTGAGAGAGAGGAGAGGGAGTGAACCCAAACCAACTTACAGAAATGTTGACAGCATAAGTGAGATGTAACTGACAGGATGACAACTGGGTGCACAACAGGTAGGATAACAGGATGAACTGACGGAGAAAGGGAGAGTGCAGGGGCTTAAAAAACACCTGGGAGCAATCAAGGAGTGAGTGGAGAGAGGGGAGGGGTCGAGGTGATGGAGGAACAGAGAGACACACAACCAGGACACAACAGTGACAGCACACATAACAAACTCCAAACACATGGCCTCTGAATATCTAATGGCTCTCATTGTAACATACACTCCCTAAATATGAATCAAAAACCTTATTATCGTTCATTAGGTGCTGAATGGTAGCACCTCGCCCACATTTATGTGTCAGATTAACTGGGTCCTAGACATTATTGCATTCACGGTAAAAGCTTCCCAGTTCTAAACAACCTCCCACTTAGTATCTGACACCGATAATTCAGCTGGAGTTGCTGTGTTTCCCCCCTGTGTTCACACAGGTCACAAATGAACATCTATTTGCTTTAGCTCTCGTCGTTCGTTGATGTTATATGAAAACACTGTGAGTGGCTCAGGGACACACCTGGTGGACTAGGAGTCAGATGGGGTTTGAACCTGCGACCTTCAGCATCCCAGTCTCCTCCAGGCCTCCTAATCACTCTAATCACATTATGGATTCAAACTAAATATTAGTTAAATTCATGCTAATGGGTGTGTGCATGTCCATGTACTTACTGTGAAACTATCACATGTGAAAGTTGGTGAGTTCTCCACAGAGCAGTGTTAGTTCAAACTGTTTCTGATTTCTAAAACCAAACCGTCCACCCCCGACCACGTTCTCTTTATGTCTCTCTGTGGTCAGCGCTCCCTCCGTCGGCACAGAGCGAGCAGATTAATATTCACTGTAGTTCTCCTGATGCACTGACCAGTTTGCAACCTCGGTGGGAGGAAGCCTGTCAACAAGAGGCCGAGTCTCTTATGATTCTGCAAAGCTACTGTTCTAATTCCGCAGTTAGCCGCCCTGCTGTGCCCTTCACTAATGTCTGGCTGTTTGGAATGAGAGAGCCTTGATTTCTCTCATCAGCAACTGAAATTTGCTTTTGATTCTTAGGCTGCTTGAAACAGAAGATACTGAGATCAGCTCATATCTAGTTCGGTCTGACAAAAGAAATGCATGGTAACAACATACATGATACAAGAGATACACGGGGATCGGCTCCAGGCCAGACCAGCTGGGCATTTAGATTATTTGTATGCATTACCAAAAGAGGTCAATATTAAGGCTAAAACTACACAGAATAAATGATGAGACAATGGTTAAAGACGATGTTTCTTATCACCCATAATTCTGTTTTCCTTAATGATCGTTCAACAGAACCTCTGACATCCTGCTGGCTGCTGTTACAGTTCTGACGTTGCCTTTTTGGGGCCAGTGGCACTAGAAGAGTAGGCAGACACAGTAAAACATTTGACCCAGTGTGGTGTGGACATTAATAGACAAATAAATGCATTCTTTGCTGTGACGTATTAGTGATGATGTCACCCCACAGGTCCCACTTAAGAATATTGCCTAGCTTAATGCTAATGCACTTCAGATTTATGAAGGTAGAGAAATGCTCCATTCTGACGTAGATGAACATTTCTTGTTCAGATGTAACTCGAACATTTAAGAAGCTCTTAGTTCGTTTTATATGGGACGTGTTACCAAAGCAGATATGTTATAATGTACGGGTTTAAAACGGTGATTAAACATGACAAAGTCTTGGAGACATATTAACCCCGGCAGATTGATGCCAGTTGGCTTTTCCTCTGTGGCAACCCAAAGACCTTGAAGTGAAAAGTCTCTGCATCTACTGCCTTGAAACCTACAATTAATACTTGTGAAAGCCAGAGTATGAAGCCATGTCCTGGTTTTTCCTCCATTACCAAGTCAAATGTTTACCTTGAACCTGAAAAAGCAATGCCATCGTCCATGGTTAGTTTGTTTTTAGAGGTGAACACTAATGAACATAACAGACTAAATACAGTTTTAACATCTTATTTTCTTTTCTTAACGAGCTACCAGCACTGTTTCACTCCTGAATACAAACAGGAAATGAAGATTGAAACATGAAATATCAATCCAAACTGTCTCCTACGCAGCCGTGATCAGAATATGCTGTGTGGATTTTACTGCATCTTTTGAGGATACAGTTTAAATGAATTTTCACTGCATTACGAGTCGTTGTTGTAAAAGGTTACCAAAAGAACCCTGCTGCCAACGGAACGAGCCTCGAACTTCATTCCCGGACTGCTAGCGCGACTCATTAAACAGAGGAATTAAATGAAATCAGATCACCTGTCAGTGGCGGTGGTGTAATTTCTGCTAAGTTAATCATGCAGTCAAACGTGGAAATGTTCTATTATAGTGCAGATGATGAGTCTTTCTATTCTTGCACTGAGGATGTGACACTGATCACACAGTTCAACTTAAGCGAGTGACTTTGCATATAGTGTAATGTGGATCTATATATATAGTATGGTGGTGCGCTTTTGTGTGATGTCCTGTGACGCTCATCACTCGTGTTTTATTTGACCGTTTTGAAGTGTTGAGTATTAGGATGTCCTTGAATCTTTCTATCCTCAAGGAAAGTGCAATGACTTTGCCCATAGTGTGACCACAGGGTGCTTAGGCCATCTGTGTCATCCCATTACTCGACTGCCAGTGCATTTCCAATGTGGTATGCTTGTCATTAAGAGAAATGTGTTTTAAACACATTCGTTCATAACACAACTACAAATGTAGATACATTATTATATCAGTTGTTTAAGTCTTGGATCTGTATGTTACAAAGAATCAGCCCAGAAAGACTCAGGGAGTCTCTGAGTCAGAGATTGAAGTGACTGTTGATTTGATTTTATAACGTCAGCTCCATTTAGAAGTGACAAAATGACCATTAAGCTGTTGAAAATAACAAAGAGGCACAACATGTTGATAAAAGGAGGCACGTGACAATTGTTAAGATGCTGTAAAAAATGAGCAGCTCGCCCCAACCGCCAATTAAAAAATCTACATAAATAAACATGAAATGACCACAAAACAAAAGATACTAAATTATTACAAACAAATAAAAAATGCGTGACACTCAGCATTTCTCAGGATACAACAGCTGCCCATCCTACTTTTTCCCATGTAATGGTTTAACTATGTATTTTTACATTTGAGTTAAACCAATTTGTTTAATTTTGTTCAGGTTTTTTTGTAGTAAACTTGTGTTTCAGAGGTTATACTAGAGCAGACGTCACCAACAGATGAACTGTGGTCCAGGTTCCTGTGGAGATTATATTTAGACTCAGCTGAATCCTCCCTTTCTCTGATTGGTCAGTATGTCACGAGGATTAAGATTGGTCCAGGTGAGCGCAAGAGTCAGCCAATCACAGGCCGAGTAGTTCACTGCAGGTTTTTGACAAGCAAGATAGAAAAGGTCAGACTGAAATGCCATCGTTGAATTTCATCAATCAAATTTGAATTCTTCACAGAATGTCCTGTTCTCCACAGCAGCGGTGTACAGGCAGGTGGGTCTAGTCACGACATAAAGACAAAGAACGACTCTCTGTTGTAAAGTGTGCATAGCCTGGAGGTAGTATCAAAGGACAGCACGGTGCTGGATCTGAACTCTGGTTGAACTCCTCCTCGGACTACACCTCCCTCTCCTCTGTGGTGAGCAGCGGAGCATCTCTAGCCTCTGTGTCATCTCCCCTGTGCAGAGGGCTTTAGACGCGCTGCCACTGGGCGTCAGAGTCCCGTGTATCCTACAACAAGTTGCCTCAACAAGTCAGAGGGGTCATGTGCACTGTGTGTGAGTTACTGTGACTGCTCCCTGGTCTAGTGTGCACACGCAGGGCCTGTGGTGATTTGTGCCACAGGGATATTTCTGTATCACCATACTTCTTGTTTATATGTCTGGTATTATACTGTTGCAGTGGCACAAGCGCACTGCCACAGCTGCTGCCAAGCTCTCCTGCTGAAACAAGCTTTGTTCGGTAGAATTAGAATAGCGAGCAGCTTTATAGGCCGAGTGTGCTAACAGGTACCAGGAATTTGCTTCCAGTTGTTGGTAGTGCTCAAGGAGGGAATGTGTTCCACGGGAGATACAGACATTATCCAATGCATGGACAGTGTGTATAAGTCCAGAAATGAAGTCCCAGTACGTGGTCAGTTGTTTATGTGTCTGTTGAAGCTGCCTGGGGGAAATGTGTCCGTAAAGATTCTCACTGATCTATGTGAGGTTATCTGGGAGATGTCCAAAGTAAGAGGTGTCTGGAGTGATTATACTGGTCCTGGAGAGGGTTGCTACCTTGTCTAGTGTTTAGTCAGTTAAGCTCTTCCTTATTTACTTGTTTTTTATGTTATTCATTCATTAAGATTACCAAATCTATTTTACTCTCTGGTTCTGGTCCGTCCTTCATTTCCCCTTTAAACGTTTTTATCGTCCCATCACCATCTTAAAGTAAATGAACATTGTATAATCTGCAAACAGTTGGATTGCTGTCATTTGTGCAGATATTAGTGTAAAGGAAGATTATGTGTCTCCTAATCTAATATAGCTGCAATCTAAGCCATAGTTTTTAGTTTTAGTTTTTATTTCCTACATGAAATCGCCCATAATCTCCTCATGAAACCACAGGCTTTATCCCTTCAGTCGCCAGTTAAACAATTAGAACAGCAGTTCTTGACCTTTAGAGGTGGTCAGATGTTTTTACCTTCAAGGGAGCCAGGTTCACTCCTATTAGAGAGAAGAGTGTTTCTCTCTCAGCAAGAAAGCAAATAAGTGTGTTTCCTAAAATGTCAAATCCTTTCCTTAATCATACGCACTGTGGGGGCGCAGCAAGGCTGCTGTACTGTATATTGTATAGTCACGCTGAATGTCCCCCACACCACACAGCATGCCCTTATTCATCAACACCATGGCAACATTTCGTCCCAATGCAGTAACCTCAACAAAGAATATGAAGATACAGGAGAAGAAAGATCTAATAAGTAAACGGTTATAAAGTCCAATCCGTCAGAGCATCCTGCTAAAGGTCATGAGGGGAAGCTGTGATTGGATGGTTAAAGGAATGGGGTGGAGCTTAATGCCCTGCAAGACACCAGGGGTGCTTTCAGAAGGAGCTTATGTGGCGTGGACGATAACAGCCTTATTTCTCTCGCCCTAACAGACAAACAACCACGTACCACTGTATATACAGCTAATAACAAGCGTGAGGCAAAGGTCAATCAAGTACGACGTGCACGCCCACACAGTTTTCAGAAGAGCCTCAGCAATCAGCTAAAACATGTGAAAACACTTGTGTGGGTTTACTATGGGCCTTTAAGATTACTCAGTTGGTTTGAGTCATACGGCAGGTTTAAATAATAGATGGCATAGCAACAGTTGCTAGGCATTTAGCCAGCATTCAGTCAACACTCTCATTAATCTTTCCTGCCGTAATTAAGGTAATTAATTTCATAAAAACAAAAACGTCTTGCTCGGATTGACACTGTCTAATGTTCTTCTTGTGAGAAACAAAAGGCTTATTTGTCCACCAGAGAAGCCGGCGTCGACGTTCGTTTGTCACACATCGCAAATACACCGCAAGACGTGGTTTTTGTAAAGACATGTTTGCATAAACATGCTTAGCAGCAGTGTGTGTGATTGTGTTAAACTGCGGAGCAAGACCTTGAAGCATCCCTGCTGGTTGTAAATCAGCCCACTCTGAGCTCTCGAGATAACACAACACAAGCACCAACAACCACCGATTCACAAAACGACATCGCTTTACAATAATTGTCTAAGGTTTTCACTAAAATGTTTTTGACCTTATGTATAGTTTCAGATTCAAGCTGCAGAACAAAACTGGCTGAAGCTGTGATTTCTAATTGAGTCTGTGAACAACGTTATAAAATGACATGTGATGCAGCTTTCATAATTGTGGCCAGGGTTGTGTCTAATGTCTGGCGTGTGGCTCCACATTATAAAGAACTGCCTGAACATGTACAAAACCAGACTGTGAGACTTTGAGAATGAAAAATTGGAGGTTGTATGTCCTGAACACGGTCCCAGCAGTGGTAAAGAGGAGCTGATCAGTAAGAGAGGGTGCAATGACATGACACGGGCACTATTTATACTACTTTGCACTGAAAAACGGATGAATTATC
Source organism: Microctenopoma stevenorrisi (assembly GCA_032270685.1). Classification (NCBI taxonomy): domain Eukaryota; kingdom Metazoa; phylum Chordata; class Actinopteri; order Anabantiformes; family Anabantidae; genus Microctenopoma; species Microctenopoma stevenorrisi. The sequence continues at coordinate 2,557,724 of JAUMTR010000022.1, read as the reverse complement.
TGTGGAAATTTACAGCACGAGGTCAATCTTATGTCCAAGAACAAAATCCTCACATAAAACTTTGACAAGAAACATGAAAAAAGGTCTAATGGCAGGAAAATCTTAAGTCAGATTAAAATACATACAGTAAATCTGATGTAATTAAGAGACAGTAAGGAGTGGTGACAGTGAAACTTATGATCAGAACTACTGGGACTTCAATTTGACGGCTGCATGTGTTGAGCACTTCTGGCCACTAGATGTCACTGCAGTTCAGCATCACAGGACCACACCTCTTCTAAAAAACCTCCAAAGCTATCCTCTACTGTGTGGCTTCCAGTGTCATTTGCACGGTATATATAACCCAACCACCCAAGATGCCCTGTGATGTAGAGGAAGAGGCAGAGTTTGAAGGAGTAGAAGCTGGACTACAGGGTTGAAGCAGTGTTAGGAACTTAACGGCCATACACGGCTGAGAGAGGGGAAAGGTAACGTGGTCAAAGGAGAAGTCAGGCAAGGGGGTCTTAGAAAATGATTAGCATACCGCCAGGCCACCATCCAGGGCAAGATGAACTACCAGGAGATCATCTGGCCTGGAAAAAACCTCAAGAACCCTCCAGGTGGAGTTGGAAAATGTAGAAAATACATGGGCGGGTGGTGTTTTTCTTAAAATAAACATGCACATAGATAATCTGAACCCATTCCTCAAATCCCGGTCAGAGGCAGAGGTTATGAACAAAAGCAGCGAGTCTTTAAATCCATATACAGCTGACATTTTCAGCAGTCAACATAAAACCTTTCCATAATCCCTTATGAATGAAACATGTTTAAGTCAGTGAACCCCAGAAAAGAGGCACACTTTCTAGAATTCATTTACACTTTTCTTTGGGCGTTTTGTCGCCAAACACTGAAAGGGAAACTTGTAAATGATTGATCAGCCCCTCTGGTGTTTCATTCTCTCACACGGGTTATTACACCAGAAAACACAGCAGCCTGATTAATACTGCGTTCACTTCCAATCTATAATCATGTTTAATAATTGCTATTGTTGTATGGTTCATCTAACCAGTGACTAGCATTAGAAACCATTATTGTGATTTGTGCAATGCTGGAAATTCACACATGGAACTAGAAACTAGACTAAACAGCAACAACACAGCAGATAAAAAAAAACCCGTGAGAACCTGCAACAAAAGTTTATCCCAGTTGGTTTTTTTTATGCAAACAATGACCAGAAAAGTAACTCAGCCTGTTTGTCTGTTGTGATTGTGAAGAGATCAGGTGAGAGCAGAGCAGCAAACCATTCTCTTATATTATTATTGTTGGCTTTAGCTGGAGCTCAGTGAAGTATGTTTCCTGGTTGGATAAGTGAATTACACATCATGTGCCTCTCATCCTCTTTCACTTTTCGTTGTTTAGCAGAAGCAGACTGGTCCCGACAAGCTGCTGCTGCTGCTTCAGGTAAGAGTTGTTGCATGTTCACTGTGGCTGCACATCGTGAGTATTATATATGTAATGACATTCAAAATGTTTGCTGACACGCTCAGTTGTGCTGTTACTGTAAGTATTTGTTGCAGGGTATGTGGGGACACATTTCAGTTACATTGCAGTTCAAACAGGTAAAGGGTTAGGGTTAGGGTGAGGGTTAGGGGTAGGTTAGGGAAAGACGTGGCTGTTATTTCCTGCACGGGCAGTGTACATTTAGGGTAATAACCACTACTTTGTTTAAGTTGAGCGCACACGGAGAGCAAACAGAGATACTGTAGCTTGCTGAGGCTCATTTCCTTCTACTGCTTTTCTGAGCCACATAGAAACTTTAAGAGGCCTTTAGATTATGTATTATTCACTCGCAAAACACACTGAAGCTGAAGCAACATCAGCAGCATCAAGCAAACACGCGGCAGCATTGGTTCACTTTCTTGTACGTGATACGAAGCTGTTGATCGGGGGGGCATTTGTTGACACTGACATGGGGCATGTGTGCCGTTTCACGTCATGATTCCAGTATAACATATGTCTCTCCTCTGGGATCTTTGTACTTGTGGCTTAGATGAAGATGAAATCACATTTCATGTCCAGTTAGGGAAGAAAAACAGTTATGGTTCACACACCCAACATTTTATTGCCACATGTTCCTTGTCTATGAAAGGGATTTTTCAGAGAGGAACAGGGAATCATCAACGAGTAAGAATGAAATTAGCTGAAGGTATTGTTTTGCACAACAGCAAACATGTCAGACACAAAAAAGATAAAATATTGCCTGGTTTGTGGGAACAAAAACGACAATCATGTCAATTTTTCTTCCCAGTCAAGATGTCCCGCTGCTGCTGGATCGCTCTGGTTGCTCTCATCCCTTTGACCTTAGGCACCAATCCTGGAGTAAAAGTCCAGATAACACAGAAAGGCCTTGAATATGGTACAAACGTTTCCTCCTCCTTCCTCTGTGATGATTCTCAGTTCTCCAGGTCATGGTAAATTTTAGTTCCTCCATGGAAGGGCGAAACGTTGTCAAGGAACTAGAACAGGTCCAGATCCCACTGAAGAACCTTTTTGGAGATTTCCTCAGTTAGACCTGATTTTCTTTTCTCTCTACCTTTAGGTAGACAACTGGGCATGGCAGCAATCCAACAAGAACTCAAGAACATCAAAGTCCCGGATATTTCAGGAACAGAGCATGTGTCTCCAATTGGAAAAGTCCAGTACAGCTTGACCAAGTAAGGCGACGTCAAACTCAAACAATGCACAAGGTGGCATTTTATGAGGTGCCTTCGTAACCAAGCACCGTTTCTTCCAGCATGCACATAGTGAATGTAGGTCTACCACAGTCTGAAGTGGGCCTGGTACCGGGGACTGGTGTCAAAGTGTCCATCGGTAATGCCTTCATCAGTCTGCATGGAAACTGGAGGGTCAAGTACCTCAAAATCATGTGGGTGAAAAAAAGATCTCATCGCTTGCATTTTGGGGTATTTTTGCTGCAGCGGTGACTTCTCTCCCTCTCTCTGCAGAAAGGACAGTGGCTCTTTTGATCTGAATGTGAATAGACTCACTATCAGCATAAGTATCGCCATCAAGAGTGACGGGACGGGGCGACCTGCGGTCAGCACTGTCAGCTGTGTGGCCAACGTCGGCAGCGTGAGCATAAAATTCCACGGTGGAGCCAGGTGAAGCAAACGCTCGCTGCGTTCCATGTTGGACACATGACAAAATGAAAAATGCCAATTTCCAGTTTCACTTGTCGTGCAGGATGTACTGCATACCTTTTAAACTCATGTTTGCTCTTTGTTGCAGCTGGCTGTACAATCTCTTTAAAACGTTCATAGATAAGGCTTTGCGTAGAGCACTGCAGAAACAGGTAAGAGGAAACCAGTCTTAAATCAGCCTTTAGCTTCCAGTTGTGGGAGCCGTTAAGATTCAAGTTGTCCAGAGAGAGAAATTATGATGTGACATCTAATCTAGATGTTCTGATGGCCTGTATCGTTGCAGATCTGCCCTCTGGTGGCTAACGCCGTGTCTGGTTTGAACCCTCAGTTGAAAACCCTCAATGGTAAAACATCCTGTTTACGTCCTTCATTCTGTGTTTCACTGATGCTGTTGACGCTGATCACTTTCTGTCCTCCGACAGTGGAAGCCAAAGTGGACAAGTATGCAGAGATTGAATATCCAATGGTGTCGTCGCCCACAGTTTCAGCGTCTTCTATAGAACTGAGCTTGAAGGTAAAGGAATGAACTTCGTGTGTAAATGTTAATTTGTTAACATAGTTTCCGTGGTTTCACATGAATGTTTCTTTCCTGCCTGCGTCGCCTTCTTCTCTGACCTGTAGGGTGAATTTTACAACATCGGGAAGCACCAGGAGCCTCCTTTCTCCCCCACAGCTTTCTCTCTTCCCTCCAAGAGCAACAACATGCTCTACATTGGTATGTCTGCCTTCACTGTGAACTCTGCAGCATTTGTCTATGACAAAGCCGGAGCCCTCAGCCTCTACGTCACAGATGACATGGTGAGCTTCACTCTCAACTAACTGTATCCATTTTTATGATGTCAGACTGAACTTTTGTCGCCGTGTCCGTTGCAACAGATCCCTCCAAGTTCTCCCCTCCGGCTCAACACCAAAACGTTTGGAGAATTCATCCCTCAGGTGACACATTGGACTGATTTTACAAGAGATAGTCTCATCTCCCCCTGTCATGTGTCAGCTATACCGTCCTGTGTTTTCAGTTACCCAAGCTCTTCCCGGGCCTGATGATGAAACTGCTGGTGAAGACGGCCAAAACGCCCATCGTCACATTTGAACCCAACAACGCCACCATCCAGGCCACTGGCACGCTGACGGCCTACGCTATTCAACCCAACGCCACACTTTCCCCTCTTTTCATTCTCAACTTGGTAGGCGGCGCGGTTTAAACGATTTTGAAGAATGTTGTTAAAGTGTCGTTTTAAAGGAAGGTTGTCTTTACAGGAGACCAGCGTCAGCGTTAACCTTTATGTGAGTGGAATGAGGCTGGCTGGAACCGTCTCCCTCAACAAGTGAGTTCTAAAAACGTATAAAACGTTATAAAAAATGGGGCCAAAAGGTCCTTGTACTGAACATCACGATCTAATTTGGCCTCATTTTTGCACAGAATGGATGTGACCCTGAGAACAAGTTATGTAGGACAGTTTCAGGTGAGAGCTCCGATCCCACATGAATCACTGCAACTATCATAACGTAACAAACTAACCCTCCTAACCTCCACCGTCAGGTCAAAGCACTCGACAACTTCCTACAAATGGTCCTAAAAGTGGTCATCATACCCAAACTGAATGGTGAGTTTGGTGTCACGTACTACACGGTACTGAATGAACATACATTTAAAATCCAACCCTTATGTTTGCTGGACGTCCTGTCCACGCACACACAAATAGGCAAGTCCTTAACGCGCCCACAAAATAAAGTCATTCCATTTCCCTCACAGATCAATTTGCAAAGGGATACCCACTTCCTACGATTGGAAAGATGAAGCTTGTGAACACCCAGCTTCAGGTCCTGAAGGTCAGACGCACGATATTCTTGTATACAGCAATGACGATAACAATAATACATTCAGAATCTCAAAGCGGTTTTGTTTTTAGGACTTCATGCTGATTGGGACGGACGTTCAGTTCAAAGGCTGAGACCCCCCCCCCCCCCTCGCTCACTCCTGCACGCCACCATGCAGGGACGTTACAGCACGAGTGAGACCATGACGAACTACAAATGTGGAAAATCTGATTCTCACCTTTATGTTGATCATTTTTATATTTCCCTTGTATCTTAAATGTGAACTGGGTCATAACAGGGCACGTTACTGCTGCATGGGCTTTGCGGTTGTCACCACAATCATCTTTTCTCAAGTGACATGCTGCTTCCAAACCGGGTCGCAGCATTTTCCGCTGCTGACCTTACGCAAATTCTCTCGGCGAGTTTCTGACTGTGCAGCTCATGAAGAAAATCTACAAATGTGCTGATCCATCACATTTTTACTGCAGTTTCGGGAGGAATAACAGCAAAAGACCCAAAATGCCACGACATCAATCAAACTCTGCTTGTTCAGACAAAACAAATCGATCACAGTATTGTGTCTTAAGACAAACTGTATTGTTCTGACTCCAGTGTGTACATGTGATTATTTTGTAATGACTTTATAAAAACGCAGCTTTCATGTGTCTCCAAAGTTTTTTTTAAATAAGAATTTCCTCAGTCAGTGGCAGGTGTCACTCATGGTTGTGTGTGGGGCCACGCGTTGATCAGTGCGGTGCCTCAGGGAGCTGTGACTGAGGGCTCGACCTCTCAGACTCTGAGAGCTGGACGACAAAATCTATATTAAAAGACAAAACACCGAAGAATAAATTATTTGATTCAGAAATATATCAAATACGTTTTTGTACCTTTCATCTTATAGGTGGTGTGTGGTGGAGGAATTGTTTGGTTATGTGAGCACTCGTATAAAGACACTTCTAAACTTGAGAAACATGTTTTTTTGTAAAAGTAACTGAAAAATATTTGAGGTACTGCCAAGATCTTCAAATAAGATCTTACTTTACCTTCACCAGCACATAGTCTCCAGCAGTGATCGGTGCAGAGCTGGACTCCGCAGGCTGAACAGCAACATCCTCTTTGGGGAAAATCACTTTCATATTGCCATCAGTTCTCCCACACAGGTCCTTGGCAGATCTTTTACTTTCCTGTATAAAAATAAAAATGGAAACCGGAGATATGCAGTTTTGCCTGGTAGCAGGTTAAATTACATTGATAGAGGACAACAACCTTTACTGATGCTAAGTGGCGTAATCATTTCTATAGGTAGCAATTAAAACTACAGATTCTCCTGCATTCACATTTAATCACATTGTTAGGAGGTTAAAAAAATATCTGACATTTCATCTGGAAAATTACAAACTAGTGTTACAACCTATACGTCTGTTTAGGATTATATTACATTATCTGATTGTGACGGCCTGCTGTGACCCTCCAAATAATGTTAAATATATAGTAGATATAATATACGTGCATCAATGGACTAGTAGTAAACCTAACACCACTACATAGTCCACGTTAAGACCTGTTAGTCACATGCAGTACTCACTCCCTCCACCAGGACAAGCTGTGTGCTGTCAATGAGAGCTGCGTTGACCCTTGCAGCTTCCTCTCTGAACACACTAATGCACTCCTGCAGCCTCCTCTGCTTCGCCTCTGCGGGAACGTCATCCCGTAGCCGATGGTAGGCGTGTGTTTTCTGAGCAAAAGATGCAGACAAGCTCATGATAACAAAGCCTCGGATATAATTAGTTTCTGTTGTCGTGTACGTTATAACAACGGCTCACCTTCCTCATACTGTAGGCGAAAAGGAATCCCACGTTATAGCCCACCTCTCGGATCAGAGACACAGTCTGCTGGTGGTCGTCCTCTGTCTCGCCGCAGAAGCCGGAGATGAAGTCACTGCTGAGACTCACCCCTGATACACAACACACTCGGGTTCAATGATTCTACCGTGATTTTTTAATAGATGACGCTCTCAGATATCACTTTCTGTGACTGCTGTGACTCAAAGTCAGAATATACTGTAGCTATGGCCTTTATGTGGAAGAGTGGGTAACATATGAATATAAACAGAAGAAGATTCTCTCAAGAAGTCATGGATAACTCTGAGATTCCAATTCCCAGCATTCAACAGATGGCATTTTTTTTTCAGGGTTTAATATCTGTTTTCATTGCGCAAACTTGAGACTAAGGACAAGAAATGCACAGGTTCGCAGTCTGTGCAGGTGTGAGAGAACCAGCGTTTTATCATTTTACAGTAGGTGCTTTGAACTCATTCTTTATGCTGTTACCTAGGTGACAAGAGGTGACACTTTCTAAAGGCCCAGGAACTCAGGGTGGGACCTGGCAGCGTCACATTAAAATGCGACTGTCCCTGTGTAAGAGCCTGTTGCTCAGTGGTTAAGGCAGAGGGCTGGGATGCAGAGATAGCTTCACCAGCACATAGTAATCATGTAAATGATTCCCATGATCGATTCCCAGCTGCGGCACCCAGCCCATCCACCATACCGGGTGTGTCCCTGAGCGAGACACTCAGCGCTAGCTCCCCAACCTGTGGCTGCTCCTCAGTGAGGACAAAGTACATTGTAACATGTCAAAATGTACTCAGCGGATTCTTCTTCTTCTTCTAATCTGTTTAATATTCAAAGCGCTTTGGCTCAGCTGTGGAAATGTAAATCACAAACTGCCCTCACACACATTTACCTGCAGGAAGCTTCTTGAACTTTAGCTCCTGGTAAATAAAGGACCAGGAGGAAACAAGCCTAAATTAAAGGAGTGAACCCTCAGGGCCTGGAAACATGCATCCAAATATCAGAATCAGTAGTAGCTCCTAAAATGTTAGTTTCCCGGTCACAAGTCACCCAACCAGAACAGATGCTCAGGTGGAGAAGGTTGACCTACCTGGGATGATTCTTTTGACATTCTCCACAAGATCAAGGTAGGCTTCTCTTGTGTAGCTGTAATTTTGTTAAGAAAATTAGGTTATTAGAACACTAATGTTAGCGAATGCATGAAAATCCTACTGGCCTCTTACCCGCGGCGCATTGCTTTCAGGACCCAACTGCTCCCGCTCTGAGCTGGAAGGTGGATCTGCTTACAAATGTTCCCACGGTCCGCAATCAGATGTAAAACCTGTGAATGCCAGACCAGAAGCCAGGTCAGGGAACACAGAAGCATAGAAGTCGTCCGGCTTTTGTTTCTCTCTGCCGTTTCTGTTTCACAGCCAGTGCTGTGTTAACAAGTGTACCTCATCAGGAAAGTCCTTGGGATGAGGAGATGTGAACCTGATCCTCATGTCAGGATCGATGCAGGACACCGCGTCCAGCAGGTCAGAGAAGCGCAGACCGCCCTGCTTTGTTCGGTACACCGTCTCAAAACCTCGGCTGAGCTTGGTCTGGACTGAGCCACAGAACTGTTGTTCAGACGTATCCCTGTAGCTATTCACGTTCTGGCCCAGCAGCGTCACCTCCTTTACACCCTGATAAAAATCAGAATCACAGTATTTTTTATATCTGGGTGCTCGGCTCTAGGCCTTACCAAGCCTAATGCAACTGTCCGTGCAGGTCTACTTGTCAGAGTAATGCGGAGTTGTTGACTGTTCGACTTTAGAGCCGAGGATCTAACGTGCCTGGTCAGACAGCACACGGATTTCCTCGAGGATGGAGCTGACAGGTCGACTCCTCTCTCTCCCTCGGGTGAAGGGAACAATGCAGTAACTGCACATGTTGTCGCAGCCTCGCATGATGGACCTGTCAAGGCAGACGGCGTTTTGGTGAAAGTGAGCTGAATTCAAAATGCTCTACAGAAAGCGAACATGCTCATAACGCAGCATGAAACGACTGTGTACTCGGTGTTGATAAAACACTCACACATAAGCGCTGTGGCCATGCGGAGCGTGGTGGACGGGCATGACGTCAGCGTAGGTCTCCTCCAATGACAGCAGCACGTTGCTCGCCTGCTGACCTTCGTAGGCCACTGATAACAGGCGGGGAAGATCCCGATAAGCGTCCGGCCCAGCAAGAACATCCACCAGCTTCTCCCGCTCCAGAAGCTCCGTCTTCAGCCTCTCTGCCATGCACCCTGGACAAACACACTCATTAATATAAAGTATATTTGTGAGAGCAGTCAAGCTTGTGGGAGCAAACTGACCTAAAATCCCAATTTTCATTGGCGCTTGCGTCTTTAGGCGTTTCTTCTTCATGGCCGTCAGTTGTTGGAGTCTATTCCAAATGGTCTGTTCAGCTTTTTCTCTGGAGTGACAGAGAAAGTGACTGTAAGAGTGCACTCCTGTGAACGCGTGACATCGGTTTGTAACATCATCTCACCTTATGGAGCATGTTACCAGGAGGACAACATCTGCCTGCAGGCACAAACACACCCTCAGCTCAACAGTCTTAACTTACAGTAGGTTATATTAAAATGGTTCAGTGGAAGCAGAGCTCAACTGTACCCCACTCAGGTCGAGTGTGCGCCGGTAGCCTTTCCTCTGCAGTATGGACCAGGCTATGTCTGTGTCGCTGACGTTCATTTGACATCCATAGGTTTCAAAATACACTGTGGTCAGACAAAACCTAGTAAATCCTCAGCAACAGAAATCAACTTCACCGATGGTTTGCAGACATGTAAACGAACCTTTCCTCGAGTTGCCCATCTCCAGCTCCTCCGACAGGTAGCTGTGACTGTCTGAGTCTCCATCTGAAGTCTTGGCAGGAACTGCTTTGATGAAATCCTGAAAAGTCGGACCAGATGATAACCGAGTCTTCAGCTCGTCCACGTTTGTCCTGCCGTTTCTGGACGCGACACTGGTTTTAGCTGCATTAGAACAACCTCTAGGTTTCATCCATCCCACCGCTGGCCAGTGTTTGGAGACTATAAATAAAGATTTCAAACTACTGCGATACTGCATGTTTTTAATTGGTTTTATCCTGCGTTGTGTGTCGTATTCAGCTCTAACTGGGCAAACATTTACTCTTAGCTATCTGTGAGTAAAAACGGCCCGACAGACAACATTTCAACGCGTTTACTAACGGTTTAGTAAGCTAATTATTGCGCTAGCTAGCTACGTTAGCCCCGCTCCGCAGTGCTCTTCGTGTATTTATGTCACGTGGGACCAAAGCTGTTTCACAATCAAGAGAAACGTGTCTCCTTTTACAATCCAAAATAGCATAGAAATGTGCAAATTACAACACAACAGGATAAAACTGGGGATAATAATGAGGTGGGAACGTTTTCACTCTATAGCAGCTAACGTATAGCCTACGTAACTACTTGTGAAGACTATTTCATGTTTCACGATAACCTTAATTCCACAGCACAAAAGAGAAGCAACAATTAATGGCATTTTTGGTTGGTAACGGAGATGACATTTTGTCTGGCGCCAGTACGCACACTGATTATTGCATTGAGGGCCACGTCACTAAAATATGTTTGATAATGTGCCGCTCAGCTCAACGACATTGCGAGTTAACGGCAGAGACTCCTCTTGTATCCCAGCTGTCCCTGTGTCAAATATGTCCCCTGATACGTTCAACTTTCCGTTCCGGCTGAAAACACGCACTTAGTAAAGAAACGTTCCCGACCTTTTAGAAACCTTGATTTCGCCTTAAAACGAGTGATACCAGATAAACCTGTAGTACTGAAATACGGTAATTTTACGATTCCACATTCGGGCCCAAGGAAAAGAAGGAATAAGTAAAAAAAAAATATATATACATATATATATATATATACATATATATATATATATATATAAACATAATTTATGATCTTCAATACACAATTCCCAAGTTAAAGACATAATGCACTACTGTCTGTTTATTAGAATAAGACGTCCACATGTTGCTTTCTCTACCAACAGTTATATGGGGTGATGGGGTGTAGAATAATAAACTAAATGTAATACAGCATTTTTTTTATTCCACATACACAACTGTATTTAAATGCATAGTTGGTTTTGATGTAGGCTATGAAATATATTTTTTCTTTTTATTGTGCCCAATAGACTTTAAACATTTTAAACTACTTTTCTTTTCAATATTTTCTTTTGTTTTTAAATAGTTTGCTAATTATTTTGTTTTCCCTGAAGTGTATTGTGTAGCAACATGTCAGTATATACATTATAAACTGTACTTATCACAGTTAGTACATTATAATTGCACTAATACCAAGAAAATAAAGCATACTTGCGTAAAAAACATGGTGAACAAGGGTGAAAGAAAGAAAGAGCATACAGGCAGCTCAGCTCAAACAATGAGAGAGAGAGAGAGAGAGAGAGAGAGAGAGTGATCATGTGTGAAGTGGGAGTGACTGGGAGCTACAGGTCCAGTATAAACTGACCATGGATGCAGGGATGACAAACAGCACTGTTTCAGGATTTCTTCCTGGCTGTGAGATAAGATGAGATGAGAGTGGAGGGTGCAGAATAAAGAGGCAGTGAACTGACACTTGGAATTTAACATCTCGGTAATGTTATTTTACATTAAATGTCTGTATTTTGATCATATCAAACATTCAAATTGAAATGTTCACAGTTTTCATCTGGGTGTAGTATCTCTGCCTGCTCAACTACAGTCTCTTCTGCAGAGTGATGATGCTGGATGGAGAAGAACTGGAGTTTCAGCATTTTTTTCTAACGTAATTTCAGCTCCCGTCTGATATTTGGGGCTGTCCGTTCTTCTCCAGAAGAAGCTGTGATGATGGAGAAAGCTGCGTTGCTGCTGTTTTGTTGCCTGGTCATGTCTTTGTCAGGCTCCCCGCTTTACCCCTCCATCAGGTAAGTCCTGACAGATTTACAGATTTTCATTATTGCTCATTTTAGCAGAATGTTTCATGTTATTTAAATCAATTAACAACAAGATACAACAGTAGAAATATAGTTGAAAATGGTCCATGTGAGTACAACATTTGTGTTGTTGGAATGTGGGCAAATGAATAAATACACACTATAGAAGATTTGTCTCAGTAAATGTTGAGAAGCCTTACAGGGAACCTGAAGTAAGAAGAAAGCTTTACTGCGTGGAATGGAAAATATGAAGTAATATTTCAGCCACAAACTGTAACAAATCACTCGATGCGCCACTGATTTGAGCTCAACGGTGACTTGATCCCCGTGCCCACACTGACAGGATGGAAATATCCCTGCTTGTAGCACATAGTGGGTTAAATGAGCTGCGCCCTCTGCACTTGTTATGCTAACAGGGGTCAATAAGTCTGTATTTGGCAACGGGTGCATTCACACAGCACCTTAACTGCTGTGTCCTGTGTCAATGTGCAGCTGAGAGCATTTTGCATTTCTGCAAGACATTTTTTCTCAAGAGTCTAAAATATACCTGAAACATTGGACTCATTTAGTTAATGGACACATTTCTCAGATTCGGCCAGAGGGACACGTCTATCCTGATGACATCTTCTATAAAGAATCCTTCAGAGCGCCTGCAGGAGGAAACAAGCCCCCCCCAGGAGCAAGCAGAATCGCGGTGAGTGTTCATATGAACAGTGGCTCACTTATTTATCAGATGGATGTCTGTCTCTGTCATCGTTTGTCCACCCCAGAGAGGAATGGAATTTATTCATATTCAGCATTTCAGTGAAGCGTCCTTGTTATGCTGGATTATTTGATATTTACACATAAAATTTCTGCATTTCTTTTGCTATTTAGGTGAAATGGACCTTTAAGTCATAGCGCCTGTTGTTGTTTAGCTGCACAGTTCTGCGATAGATACAAACTAGGTCTTGCTGTTGTAGGTCAGGTCGCCACGCCGACGCCATCTTCACAAACAGCTACAGGAAAGTCCTGGGCCAAATCTCCGCCAGGAAGTTCCTTCAGACAATCATGGGCAAACAGCTGGGGTGAGCAGCACAAGAGGAATGATGTCACTCCAGCCACAGAAATACACAGCTGATTGTGTGTTTTTCCCTCAGAGATCGAAGCGAGAGCTACATGAAACGTCAGTCAGATATCTATGAAGGGACCTACAAAGAAGATCTGACATCCATCCAGAGTGATCAGAGATACAGAGCAGTGCACGGGAACATCATGAAGCCCAGGTACAAAAAGAAACACACTCAACAATCCCATTTTACAGACACAGTGACATGTTGGTTTTTTTCTTCTGGGCAGGCTGCTGAGCTGAGGAAGGTGGTTCGGCCAGTGATCGCCACCGCTGCACTTATTATACTGAACTGTTCTTCACAGATGAAAAATATTATATATTACTGATGCTGTCTTTTCTTTTTTAAATTACCATTAAAAGCTATGAAACAAACTTGTTCAATCTCCCTTTGATAAAACTACTACAATGTGACTACTGAAATACAACATATGTAGAGGAACAGTTTTATGTATATTTACATTCTCCAAGATATTTTATAAAATATACTATACACTCACACCGAAGGCCCCACAGTGAAATATTTGACAGGACCTTTTAAAAAAATGTAAAAACATTCAAAATGTCAACACAGATGTGATTTGCAGGAAACAAGGAGTTTATATGGAATATTCATTTATATACGTCTTTACGTCACTGCCTTTGTTTTATTTTACAAAGTTACTTGGGAAATTTAAATCTTATATACAAAACATTCAGTAGAGTGGCAGATTTATAGATTAAACTAAATTATTGGTGGACCCCTTTTTAGCCTTTAACCCATTAGTCATCAAATTAAAAAAAATCAGCAGCTGGTCCGTGAAGAGAGGGGCAAAAGCCACTTCCTCAAAATCTAAAGGTGTCATTCATCCATTCAGAAGATGTAATCAGTCTTAATATGCTCAAATCAACAGACAGAAAAAGATTCACCTCAATTTCTTTATTTCCTCTTCTTCATTACAAAAAACGTCACATCCACAAACTGCCCATATTTTATTAACAAATTTTCTGGGGGAGCCAAAACTCTATCAAATAGCGGACAACAGCTCCTCCAACGCATCGGATGCATTCAGCAGACACGTTGGGATTAATCAGTAATGATCCAAACTTTCAGTGCTACTGCCAGTGGTTTCCCCGTGATCAACGGAAACGTGCCGACTTCTTTTACGAGGTGAAAGGGGAAGAGGGGCGACCAAAAGGAATGTACAAAAAAAAAGGAAGGTAAGTAAGGTGAGTTAAGGAACCCAAATTCCACCACAAATAAAAGCCCCAGCACACTTAGAAAACTCTGGCAGATTGAACAAGAAAACAAATCTCACAGGAAGATGAAGTGCAGTAATCAGTAGCTGAACAGCCTCAGTGTCTCAATTCCTCCCGTTTGGCAACACGGACAAACTGCACGTTTAAAACTGTCGAATGAATTCTTGAACTGTCACGCTGTATTTAAAGTCCGATTTTGGTAAGAGTTTCGTCACCGTCTTCTTTTTTTTTTCTTCTCTTTATTTTTTCTCAAGTCTAAGGGAGGAGAAAAGGAAAAAAAACAGTTGTTACAAACATGAGCTGGTTTAATTTATTACCCGATCTTTGGCAACTAATGACAACTGTCCGTCATGCACTAGAATGTGTGCCCTTCTACCACAAACCAAATGTAACACAGCAGGAGCACGAAAAAAAAAACTCATGACAAATGTCCAAGTTTCAGACAACGCACACAGGACGAGTCACTCGAACCAGAACCATGAGTGTTAGGGCAAAATGACAGGGGTTACACAAGTGCTGGTGTGGCTATGGTTGTAATGACCATGGTGGGATGAGAGAAGAGGCAAACCAGGCAAAGACACGTGAACACCACACAGCCATGCACGCTGCCAGCCATCATGGAAATGCACTGTGGATGCAGTCTGTGAGGATGCCCTTACTTCAGCCTGGAAGCACGACCGAGTCATTTGTTTGAAATTGGGGGGGCTTTATCGTAGGCTCCTATACTTTGCCAACCTACTACTTTGCTCTGCGGCAATCCTGAAAGAGGAGTAAAGACACAGCGAGGTGTGGGTAGAGGGGTTATAAAGAGGCCAAGACGAGCAGAAAAGAAGGAAGAAATAAAAAGTCCTAACTGGAGAAAAATGAATACAATATCTGTGCAATCAGCAATAACCTGCTGCTTAAAGGGTTAAACGGCCTAAAAAGTGAACAATTACACAGCCGTGTCTTGAGTCAGTGACACAGGCTGCAAATTGCTCACTCTGGACTTTGAAAGCTCTACATGTCGATGGTGTGAAGAAATTGCCCATTCACATCATCGTCCCTGCAGAGCTTTCTGTCACACTCCTCTCCTGGTAAGTTCTCCTCTCGGCAGAAAGCCCGGCATTAAAATCAGTCTCTGGGGACCAAAAGAGGAGCCGCAGATATGGAAGGTTTGGGGCTAAGAACTACCAAGAGGCCTCAAAGCACCCGAGTCCTCTCAAAGAGACTAGGCCTTCTCTCTGGGATTAATGACTCTCTAGGAACCATGTGTGCCAAGCACCATCGAGAGACGTACCTCTTCACTGCTTTCTGGGCCAGCATGCGGTTCCCGGCCAGGAAAGTTACACCGCCGATTATCGCCAGGTACTTCAGAGTCTGGAACATGTTGAGGTGGGTCCAGTAGACGTACATCAGGCCCAGCAAGGCTGAAAGGTAACGACCGGAATGATTGGCATTAAAAACAGTGTTGTGTATTACAGGAGCATCAAATAGTTTGGTGAACATCATTCACATGCGATGGTCACTTTCCATCCACATTTGATCTGCGGAATTTCATGAACAACATCTGACTAAAAATTGACGTCAGTCAATTCAACCAGCTTCTCTTCTTGAACAAAAGCAGATGCAGAGGCTGCGATGGACATTTCATTCCAGGGATCAGGACTCACCTGCGTGTCCGACGTGGAACAGAATGGTGCTGGGAGAGAAGCTGAAGTTGGAGATGTTTGCTCCGAGCTTAAACCACTACAGAAGAGAGGGGAGGTAAAAAGACAATGCGATTTTTTTATCCACTGCAAGAGCTGCAAACAAAGGGGCTGAACTACCGTTTACCACTGGACACACAATGCTCTGATCCACAGTAACAATAACTATTACTCAGCACTGCAAATGCCAGGGAGAAAAAAAAAATACACCACAGCTTTTGTGCTTCTCAAATTAAAACAACCATTATGTCCATGCTGAGCTGGAGCCTCATTCACTAGGCATGAAGGCGTCCTGCTGAAGAGCATTTCTGGGGAAACGGTGTACACGGCAATAATAACTAAGCTAAAATGCTGTATTCAATAACGACAACATACGAGTTGTGCCTATAAATAAGATAAACGGAAATTACCAGAATGAGCAGAAGCAGGAAGGGAGATAGGATGAGTGCAGTGAAGGTGTTGGAGACCACGGTGGGAGGCTTCTTCTCTGGCTCCCTGAACAAGTGCTGCAGAGACGAGAGAATTATTAAAACTGACGAACTCGTACGTGTCGTGTTCTGTTATTAAACACAATGAGTACAATGGTGGAAAAGTGTACGTGACAACAAGGCCTCTGACGACACTAAAGTCGGTCAGTCAGTCAGTCAGCCAGTCAGCGTGCTTATAAGAGCTCTGTAACACCCACACTTCTCATTCGTGGGATAATTAAGGTTTATTCTATTCTAAACACCAACTGGGGGTGTTAACAAACCTGAAGTGTGGTTTAGAGCTACCGTGACATTCACTTCTTCTCATTGTATGCAAGTATTACCTTAATCTCTGGTTTGGGCACATAGAGAGTCTTGGGCTGAATAGTAGCGGGAGCCTCCTCATCCACAAACTTCAGCATGACATCCGCCTTTCAAAAAGTTACAGCTCAAAGTTAAGAGCACGTTGCATCTGTAATAAATCCTCAGAATCATCAACGGTAACAGACACTCACCACATTCCACAAGATGGGGTTCTCCAACGTAGCATCTCCAACAATGAGGTAAAGGGAATAGATGCCAGAGATGGAGTCAAACTCGGATTTCCTCTCCGCTGTGTCCAGTTCAAATTTGTACACATTCTTGCTGTCGGGTTCAGCCACAAACACAACTTCTTGGCCTGTTTTCTGATTGTGCAGCCGGACAAACGTCTGGAACAGAGGGAAGAAATAAGTGTTCAGTGTCAGCATTAGTTTGTTCTTCAATCACGGTGATGTAGCAATGTGAGAACGAATGGTCACGTGGTCTGAAAGGTGACTCTAAACCCCGACAGCACACCTGATGAGGGGTAAGCTCTACTCCAGTGTTGACATCAACCAGCTGGAAAGACATGGCAAAGTTCTGGTGGCTATCTGCAGTGAAGGGGCTCTTGGCTTTGGATGGATAGTCCACTCTGTGTGATGGAAAACATCAGAAGCTTTTAGTTTATCACTTCCTCTACCCGGCAAAAAAAAGGCTTTACTTTCAAACTGGTTTGCAAACCTGGTGGTCTTTGTGCCAATGCTCTGGTCTTTATCCACCACAGAGAGGTCCATGTTAGTAACAGCCACCTCTGTGGACACCTTCACTTTAAGCTGCAGGAAAGTGAAGGTGAAGAACAACCAAAGAAATTAAAACCAGAAACATATAAAACTACAAACACAGCAACACACAGTGAAACCACTCACAACAGTAAACCAGAGCCTTACAGAAGTTTGATGATACACAGTTCATTTATTCATCGAACCTCACCTCAATGTGGTTGGCAACCAGACGGGTATCTCCTTTCACTGCAACAATAAACTGGTAATATCCGCTAGCTGGTTGGGCGGACATGAAGTTCAGTTCAAAGACACCACTGAAAGGCAAAGACAACAATAATGCATTTTATATTTCTACTAGAATCTGTTAAATATTAAAGAAATATCCCTCATTAATCACCTGTCACTAGCAAATACCAACAAATCAATAGTAAACTGCACATGCTCACATGCAACTGATGAAATACAACAAAAGAAGTGTGCATCATTACTTGCATTACTATTTAATCTGTATTCTTGTGGCAAACTAACTAATGAAAGGTCATTTCGTGTGCATACATTCCTAACAGCCGGACCCAGATAAATAATGGAAACAATTTTACTTTAACGATACATACTCGTTCAGTGTGAAAGGTGCTTGGCTAAGAATGATGCTCTTGGAAGCCACGGCACTTGCAGATTCCACCAGCACATTGGCTGAGGCCAGATGTTGAGACATGACATCAGTCACAAGCAGCTGTGAATCAGACAGAGAAAGAGCATCACTGCGGGTCCATAAAGAAACAGAGGACTGTAGCCAGGCTGAGATCAAACAACTGTGTACCTGCAGGGTTGGCTGGCTGTGGGACACTGTGGCTGGGCCCTGGACACTGACAATGACCGGCACGTGGAATCGGTTGCTGGAGAGAGCGGCAGCAGCACTTGCCACACTGAAGGCCTCTGCCAGAGAATCCCAGGATTTCTTACTGAAAATAGAGTTGACCAGCTGGATCACCTGATCCTTGGGGAGAGAGTACGTCGTCCATCAGTTTCAGACACCAAGACACAGACAAATATATTCTTTTAGCTGAATTAGCAACTGACAGACAAAAGACATACTTCCTTGAGAGGTGGCTCTATGTCCACATGATCTGACAAGGAATAAGCAGCGGTAACAAACAGGGCAGTTGCCTCGAGACCCTCTTCAAACTGGAGGTAGATTCCACCAAGATCATCCAAACGAACTGTCAGGTCCTGATAGGAAACATTTAGGTCAAGTTAAATCCCAATGCCGCTCTAAATAGATCTTTGGGTCCAGTGCGTGAGTCAAATCACAATGACACAGCACAACCTGGTGGAGGTTAAAGAACTCACCTCAATTTCCTCCAGTATTCCTCCAAGTTCCACCTGCTGGGACAGCCGTGCTGCTGTTTGCAGAGCTAAGGTGATACTGTGCAAAAAAAACCAAACAATAGTTGTACATTAAACCACTCACATGTACTAGGTTGCTCCATAATAGCTTGTGATTACACTCCCAAATTAGTAAAAACACTTACGATACTACATTGTCCTCCTTGTTGATGCGAGCAGTCAGGGCTCCGACAACTTCCTGTGATGCCAGAGGAAGCCCCAGAGAGCTGAGCGCGCTCACAGCCCGATGAATCTGAGTCATGGTCGAGTCTTCGCTAACTGCTGCCAGTAGGATATCGCGGGTTTCATTGGACACGGGGATCTATGGATTGAAAAACAAACTGTTTGGTACAGACTTACTAACTTGCTATAAAATTCGTACAGTTACAACCACATCTTGACCATGGAGCCATTCTGTGGATTTAAAATGCCCAAATATCATTTCTAGTTACAAAGTTATTGTATGGATTTTGTGTTCGAGTCTAAAAAGGTGATAAGGCCAAGGTGAAAGCAATGTATACCTCACATCCTGAAATGGCTTGACTGGTCTCAGCTGCAAAAAAGAGAGAGTCAATACTGGTGGGATCGAGCTGGGATTTGAGGAACTGGCACACTTCCTACAAAAACAAAGAACAGTCATGATCAGTACATGTTTTTTGTATATGCATATAATTCAATCTCGATGTTTAATCCATTACTTCTCTATAGTGGATTGAGTAACTAAAACACTGGACTGATTTATGACCTTGTGATCAGGAACAGCCGATCCGAGCTTCGTCAGACCAACAACAGAGTAGTATGCGGATTCAAGGTCGGTGAACGGTTGGCTCAGGAGGTTCTGCAGCCGGGCCACATCAGACAGGGAGAGGTGGTGCGCCGGTGTTAGTGCCTGAGCCCCAACTAGAGCCAGGCTGAGGATGAGCAATCTAAACAGCCCTGCGGAAAAAGCACAGATATCTCATTCTACCGGTGGACCAAAACAGTACTATATTTTAATAATAATTTGATAACAATACAGTTGTGAGAGGATATATTCATTCATTGAGACAACACTCCCTTCGCTCACTGCAGGTTTAGCTAACAGGCGATCAAGCTAACGTCAGCCGGAGGCAGCACATTGCTTGCTGAAAGTCTGTATTTCTTTCACAAATTCTTAAAATTGGCAGGTCATTAATAGCATAAACAACGTAATGAAATCAAATCACATGCATATCTAAAATTATATCCACATTTAATGAACTAATACACTTACCCGAGCGGTCCATGTCTGCCAGTCTAATGCAGCGTCACCAAAACCGACGACTGCTTCCGGTGTCTCAGAGAACGAGCGCTCGCCAGAGGAAGGATTTCCGGTTACACTTTAGTATTTTCAAAGCAAAAGCACACCACTCGATTCAACAGTTTTCTTTGATGTTTCACACAGTAAATATATAAGCTATGCCTTTTAATATTTAATAAGAATAATTTGATAACTGATTGTATTTATTGCATTAGTTATTATGCTAGCTACTTGGTAAAATCGATCATCAAAGTCTAAAACGGGCATTTACCACATTCTTGGTTGTTTTCAGTCACCTGTGCTAAACCCAATATTTTACAGGTCACTGCTTTAGATGACCCTATAAAACCATCCATCCATCCATCCATTGTCTTCCGCTTATCCGAAATCGGGTCGCGGTGGGTGCTGGAGCCTATCCCAGCTGC
>JAUMTR010000022.1:2514312-2537133 GCA_032270685.1 Microctenopoma stevenorrisi | reverse complement strand
CTCACATTCACACCTACGGACAATTTACAGTGACCAATCAACCTAACATGCATGTCTTTGGACGGTGGGAGGAAACCTTAAATATGAAATGAAGTAACCGCATAATCAGGACACAATAGTTTACTGGAAATATTATTTGTATTTTATTAAATTTCTTAACCAGACATATGATCAAGTAAACACACAATCCTTAATATTTACACAGTGCCAAACATTATACCATTGCCATCAAAGATTGCTTCTAACCTCCATGTTCTCATTACATGTCAGCTACTTTATATATTGCATAAAAACAACTCTAAAAGTTGCATTTACTCCTGTGATGGATCTGAACAAGTTACCTTTATGAGTTATTGGTGTGTGCTGTAGTCAAATTTACTGAACATGAAGGTCCTACTTTTGAACATGTGTACTGAGATGCATTTGGAGTGTACACAAGCTAAACAGATTTTTAACTTACATCACCCAACCCCAATCAATGTCCGTGTCTGACTGGACTCCACAATCAAAACAACAGGTAAGTACAGTACAACAAGTGTTACACTCAGAGAGGAATGTTCAACCCGAGTGTTCGTACTTGTCACAATTTTAAAACACTGTTAAGTTACAGACACATTATGCAAAATCAGTAAAATCATGTCTCTTCACTCATAGCAAAAGTATGTAGCCGTGATTTTTCATTTTTACATTCATTGTTCTTTTCATACACATGGAAGTGATAATATATTGACATTTTGGTCTGTAACGCCAATCCCTGCACAAGGCTAGTGGAGAAAGACTAATTCTAAAACCCCCATTCCTGCTTGTGCTGATAGAGCTAGAGCAAAGGTTGCGATTGCTAATCTCTGGTTGCTAAACTGCACTAAACCTACACTTGACATGTTATTTTCTTCAACATTATAAGAGCAAAGAAGCTAAGGACAAACAGCAACATTGAGCTCAGTAAGTTTGACATGTTGGTGTGAGAATGAGAGATGCCTCATGACAGAATCAGAGCCCGGTTGGGTGCGTGGGACTTTAGGGAGCGATGGTAGCGAAGGTAGCGCCTGGCTTTTTCTGTCATTATGAGCTGGTCTTTAGTTTGGCCACAAACAACTGTCTCCCATTCTTTTGACATCTGAAGAAAGAGAAAGCACATTGCGAAAGAATCAGGTAAAATCAATGCTTGAATTATTTATTTTAAGGTTAGGGTTAGAACTTACCGGAACTGGGGTCACTGTACTGGGAAATATAGCACTGTCACTAGGACCCAAAAGGAAGCCCTGATCCAAAATACTGTCGTGCTGCTTACTGCAAAACGGCGATGAAGTGAGAGAAACTGAAATGGGTTCTTCCTGTGGTCAAAAAAAGAAAGGGAAAAACCTGACATCAGACTGCGTCAAATCTAGAGACACACTACGGAATAAGACATTCACACAGTTCTACCTTGATGCTGTGTTTAGCTTCAGTTTTTGTGGATTTACGTTGCGACTTAGTTGGCAACAACTGACAGTCCATGACATCTAGAGCCAATGACTTCCTCACTTTCTTCATAGGTGGGCGATGCTGGTGGGGAAAAAAAGTTTATAACTTTTTTAACAAAAAAAAAAAGCATTTTGTCCAAACACAGAATTTTTTTTTCTTAAAAACAAACCCAAAAATCATATTATGACTATTTCTCTGAATCATAGCCCTGGCATAAGGTTTGGCATCAAATGGAGTTTGAAAACAGCAAGAACTCAACTTTCAAAAGCAGGCAAAACATTCTAAACGTAAAAAGGTGCCTCTCACAAAAGGCTTTCAATCAACTCAGTCATATAACACAGTGTACTTCCTGAAAAGATCTGACCCTGAGGTGTACGATTTAAATGAGAAGTATCTAAAACCATATTTTAAAACCTTTATTAGCATTTAAAAACAACTTCTATCAAATGTTCCATTTTGGCAGCAGGCACCGCATATATAAATATAATACCGCAATAAATGCACCGCATCATATACTGTGTCCACAGTCAATCAAACTCATAGTTACCAGTGTTTTACGTCTTTGCTCGGGGGGAGTTGAACGCACAACAACCAAGTCCATTCCAGCATCTCTTAGGATGACCTCGTTGATGTCGTCTTCAAGGTTCGGAGTCTGTGGCTAGACAGCAAGAAAAAAGTGTCAATGCGGCATGGATAAAACCGAACTCATCAAAACAAACCACAAACAAGATGCCCACCAGCGGCTGCAGGGGGCCGTACTTCTCCATAGCGTTTTTGAACGGAGTCGGAGTTCGTGGCGTTGTGCACAACTCAGACTTGTGGTTGGGTGTGACAAATCTACGAGAAAACAAAATGTGAACACCCAGAGTGAAAGTTCAAACATGTACTAACTGAACACTAACGCATCAGGTGTGAGTTAGAGAGCACGCGTACAACGAGTTTTCCTTCTGGGTGAGAGGGGTCTTCTCTCGCTGCAGTGGTGTAGTGACGATGGCTTTCTGGCTGCACACGGGTGTGGACGTGAGGGACGGGTTCTCTAGGTCATGCGTGTCCTGCTTGGTCCACATGTTGAGGAACTGGAACACATGTTGGTTAGCAAAACACTTTGTGACCTAATGTGCAGAACCACGGTCAGTTCCACAGTGTTAACTGCTTACTTGGGATGGAGAGAAGGGCAAGATCTTGACAGGAGTGCTCTTAGGGGTCATGGAGCTGTTGCCATCAGGAGACAACGCGATGCGCCTGCGGCTGTGGCGGTTCAGTATGGAGGGCGGCGTGAGTCCTCCAGGAGAGATAGGGATGAGTTCCCCCTTGTTGCCCTTGCTCAACTCCTGCAAGGCGCTACCCTCCAGACGAAACTGGTGGCGCTCTGGGCTTGGGCTGTCCTCAGGCAGGTCAAATGCCGCTAGATTGCACCAACCATCCAGGTCCTGGAAATGAAAAGACACATCCGTTAAACATTTAGTCACTATTGTGTTTATTTATAGTTAAATAAATGCACAGCAAACATCCTTATGGAGCGTTCAAAACAATATTATTTAGATTAATCACAAAAAAAATATTCATGCAGCTTTTTAGAGTTGTGTGGTGCTGTTTGACCCAGTGCAGCAGCATCATCAGTGTTCTGGTCACAGTGGCTGTGTGACATTATGTAGACAAAAGAGACCATGCAGTTGGGCCCTAGCACATTTACACAAAGAAACTAACATAACATCGTTAATGAAGGTAATGATAACATCCTTGTTCTTCCTGCACCATTGCAGTTGAACGGAGTCTTAACCCATTTTTCCATTTCAGGTACAATTGTGATCCATTAACAAACAAACATTATGCTCCATGTCTTGAACTCTAACTAGACATTACGGCTGATGTGTTACCTATAACTGTATTAACTTTGACAGAGAAACTGATGACTGACTTAGTTCCATCATTGTGTTTGCCAAAGCATTTTGAATTGACGTCTCAGAACATGAGGTTCATTTTAACATATGCACTGTGAAAACAGTGGAATAAGGAATATTTAGAAAACAAGCAGCACAGCTGCCCTGGAGGACCAGCATTTGCCTGCTGTGTTGCAGAATATTGGGAACATTTACCCCATCCACCATGTCGAGCACTTCCTTCAGAGCTGGGCCAGTTGGGGAGAGAAAGCCGGAGCTGTCCACGACCCAGCTGGTGCAGCTCGCATCTCCAGAAGAGTCCATTTCAGTCCTGGGACTTAAGCTGTCCTTTGGAGAACGGGATGCCTTTGATGGCCTCGCTTCACTGGGACTAGCTTTACCAGAATCAGAGACTGGTGCTTCCTGCAACTGATGAAAAACATGGACATCTAAAACAACACCGACACAAAAAATAGCAACACAGACACATTTTTATACAGCCCTGTTTTTAAATGTATAATGGCTATTTGTAACTTACTGAAGGGTGTGTTTTCTGCTCCAGGTCCTTGTCTGGAACATCTTGTGAGCAACTAGGCATCTGTGTAAACAGAAACCTGAATGTTCATCACAGTTCAGAGAGCACAATACTGTATCCGCGCTAATGATGAAGATCACGGAAAGACAGTCACCTGTGCATCTTTATTAACATGGGCCAGGAGCTCTTCAAGTTCATTTGGCTTGACGACCTCCCCCGCATAGAAGCCCATCTCTAACTTGCGTTTGATGGTTGAATTCCAGTGATTCTTCACTGCATTGTCTGTCCTGGAGATAGATATTACACCATTAATACTGAAGGCACAGCTTCATTTCCACTCATGACACCATGGCTGAATTATTTACCTTCCAGGGAGCAGCTTGGCAATCTCAGCCCAGCGGTTTCCCAGCAGGCAGTGAGCCTTGTAGATGATGAGGTCCTCCTCAGCTGTCCAAGATGACTTCTTCACGTTGGGATTCAGGTGATTATGCCAGCGCTCTCTACACTGCTTCCCCAGCCTGCCCTTTAGGTGCTTGGCTACCATTGCCCACTGTTTGTTGCCATAGAGATTTACGAGCTCTATCACCTGAGGAATGGGCAGTTATACACCAGAATTACAACTAATCCTGACAGATCACAATCCATACTAAGTAAAGGGATTTCAAACATGTGCACCGCAAACTAACACTTCACCTACTTTCTCATCCTCCTCTTTGGTCCAAGGACCCTTAACCAATTCTGGATCCAAGATCTTAAACCAACGATGCTGGCACTGGTGTTCAGTGTGATTCTAAGTAAAACAAATAAATAAAAGATAAAAGTGTTAGACTCCATTTATTCACATAGCCCAGTCGAGAAGGTCCTCAAAGAAATGTTTATCAAACTCACTGGTATGAAGCCGGCAATATACTTCCAATCATTTGGTCCCAATTTTTGAACCAGAGCCTTGAGCTTGTCGTCCTGTAATCACACACACACACACACACAGATTAGCATGTGTGTGTTCCCTGTTCTATAGACTCATTGTTTATTGTGACAGTCAACATGCAAATCACTGCTTAAAGTCACGTCAGTCACCTCCTCTTGTGTCCATTTCACCTTCACTTTCCCACCATCCCTCTGCTCTGCCACATCAGAATCAGTGTCTTGGTGCATGGGCTCCTCTCCGTCCTCACTGGAGAGACAAACAGCTGTGTTGAGCGCGGAGACAGCTGACAGTGAAAGTTAGCCCCTGGCGTGCGGCGACAGCCTAAGTCTGCTCCTCAGAACTATAAACTACTTATAAGGTTGTGTAGGTACATGCAGTGTGCAGCAGCGTTATTTCATTTCCGTGCGCTAAAACAGCTGCGTTTAGTATTAAATGTGAACCGTAACTTTATGTGTATTAGGCTAGTCCGGAAAAGGGCGGCACATGCGATACCACTAGTTAGCTTTAAACGCACAAAGATTCTGTGCTAACTAACAAACCTTTACCTTAACGAACGAAATCCTTTAACACGGTGATGTCGAATACCAGCCTTAAAGTCGTATAGGATGAAAAAAATTAGCACTGCTAATGCTACATGTAACAAAGATGAAGCCCTTACCCGCGCGGCCACCAAGACATTTCCCTCTGTTTCTGTTGTTTACGGTCAGATGGTGATTTGTCCTGCTGCCGCAGCACTTCACGTGCATGTACATCCGGTAATATATGGCTGTATTCCGACTGTTTGATGCGTATAAAGCGGGGCGGTGATGGAGATTTAGTGCCGCTGTGGTTGAACGATAATGTTACGAGCTGCGACCAGCTGGAACCCAGCGCCCGAGTTGTCCGCGCTCCTGGATTTCTATCTCGCGCCCTTCTCTAGCGCACAAACCGGATAGTTACGTAGCTGCGCATTAGATGTGCGCGTACGGTCGAGAAGCCACATAAACAACTTCCGGTGGCACCTTAAAAATACAATAATAAAATCCTTCGCTGTTAAATCCCAAACCTGTTCTAAACTCTTCCGCCGTTGTATTGAACCCATTATGGTTTTAAGGTAACCTTTACAATATATAGTGACAAACACTGCGTATTGTCATCTATAAAAAAACTATTTAATCCTTATAATAAATACAGGACAATTCAAAATGTTTAGGTAAAAGTCTTAAAAGTTAAATGGAATGAAAACTAATAATTTTGATAATCATTTACAAAAGTTAATATCAAACCAAAAGTTTAAATATAGTCTATGTCCAGTTTCTCAAATGTGAAGAATTGTAAAGAAATGCACTTAAATGCAATGAATATTGTCTTTATACATTTAAAGACAAATAAAACAATTGACCCAAATATAGAACATAATTTAAGATAATAAAAGCTTTATTATATGCACCCATAAGGACACAATAGTTAACACAAAATATGTTTTAATATGTTTCATTTCAAAAAATGATTATGGGTGAAAAGTGTCTGCACACGATCTACTGTTGAAGAGGTTGTATGAGCACCCAGCTCTGCTGATGACCTGCTTGTTAATTGACCCAGCTGTGTCAATTAACAAGCAGTTTGGGCAGTTTAAAACCCACCAGGAAATCAGTTCACCTTCAAAGGCCCAGGGAAACAATGGAGAAAGCTGTTGTCATTACAGGTACAACAACAACAAAAAAAAAGAAAAAAGATTGAATTATTTTTGTTTTATTGTCATGTCAGAATCCTAGAATTCTAATACTAACTTCATGTAATGTTTTCCCCTTAGATCACAAAAGCTTTGACTGTTCATCTCCATCAGAGCTTGACAGGAAGTTTTTTGGGGAACAGAGTTTGCTATCTGCCTTGTCACTGGAACAGCTGTCCACATCAAGAGCATCCAATGACACGTTAGCTGACGGATCTGATGCCAGGCTATCAATTCTGGCTTCTCTCGGTTTGTCATCAGATCCCATTTCTTCCCCTCAGGCATTTTCAGCGAACAGCCCGAGCGCTCGAGAGACTGGAAATTGTCAGCTGACCGTTCCTTTACAGGGCAAGTCCTCCACTCCATACATCATCCTGCAGAAGCGAAAACCCACGGCTTTCGCTGATCAGTCTTGCCCTGATCTTGGCGCATCGCAAATATCCTGGGACGTATCTTTGATTAAATCAGAAAGCAACAGCCCCAAACCCTGCATGGAGTCAAGCGCTCTGGAGTCAATATCAAGTCCAAAGCCTGAGTCTACGAAATATTCCCCAGCTAAAGTTTCTCCCTGATGGCACTCAACAGGGACAGAGTTCAGTTGTGGAAGGAAAAAGTACAGCCAGTTATGCCTCTACACCCACAATGCATCAAAGAGTGGAGCCGTTTTAAAACGCTTGATGAGGAGGGGTGAATGAAAAGTAAATAAAGGTAATGTTCTCAGTTTAACTAGAGTTTTCATTATTCTGTGACAATGTGCAAATTGTTGCTTTTGTGTTACAGGATCCATGTGAGTGGGGGGGGGAACTGAAGAGGCCTGTTTAATTTCAACACAATGTTTTTTTTAAAGAATTGAAATAAAAGTATCAGACTTTATTTGCTTTAGTGTAACAGTTTTCTGCAATGAAATACAGTAGAAGGGTATAAAGTTACCTTTTGCTTCTAAACACAAAAAAGACCATGTTTAGTCCACAACAGTCTTTACCTGCTTTACTGCAGAATGCAGATTAGAAGCAGGGTTTAAATTATCCCACGTTGCTTGAAATTGATCACAGTGGAGTGAAATGTCCCTCTGTGTCGACATCATGCTCCTGTGAGGGAGAAATTCCCTTTTAGATAAGTTCTTTAAAATGGAGTTGGGGGAGGCTTGAGAACACTCACCTGATTGAGTTTCTTAAATTCTACAACTTGAAAGAAAATATGTTCCAGGATGTGCTTTGCGTCCCTCTGATCTTTATCCAACTTTGGTGTCACCCCCAGAATCTCGCCACATTTTCGTACATAAAACTCCAGGTCGTCATCTGTACCTGTAGGTGGAACACTCAGTACCTTTCACTATGAATACCATAAATTTTAAAAAGCCCTGCTTCCCCTTCCAAGTAGCAAACTTACACTTATTGGTAAGCTGTGCCAAGCGTACTTTCTCAGAAGAGAATGTTTCATCTAGGTCGAACAGGTCCAGCATGGGTGGCGGTAGTTCACTCAATGCAGGTGGAAAGACCTAAAAAGCAAAATGCCCACTTCTGGTTTTAAACTTGTCCCTCTTGTTTAGGTCACGTATGAAGACAGGATTGAATGTTAAAGAGACTGGCTAGGAATTGGGACAGGAATGTGAGATTGAAAACTTACAGCAGGTTGAAGCTGGGGGAGAGGAGTCTCAAACTGTGGTGCAATCAGCTGAAGCGGCTCGTCTTTGACATTAAGCTGCTTGTAAGCGCTGCAGAAACGTTTTTTAATAAGCTATGAGGGGAAACATGGCAGTGATGGTGGGATAATGTAATTCTGCACTCTCACCTGATGACTTGAGGTAATGTGTCGGTTGACAAATTGAACACAGACATATCAAATAGAGATGTGAAATCCTTGGGGTTTTCATCACCTTCTTGTAAGCACACTCTAAGCTGATCTGATAAGCATCCTGTGTCTGGCAACATGGTGTAATCTGTGATCTAGGGAACAAAAGGACCAGCTAAAAAGATCTGCTAATTTAAGAGAGAATATTGGTGATGTCATTATGGTCTCAAGTACACTTTTTCACCTCCGGGTCTTCTGCATCAATCTGATTTAGCAGAATATTATCAGTCATGAGCCACTGGAGCACGACATCCTGGAATAAAAAGTACCAGAGGTTTTTAGTGCAATTAATTCAACTTAAGAGCAGAATCCTCATCCACATTCTTTACCTGTTAGCTGCACTTACCATGATCTTACTGTTCTCCTCTTTGTCTATGTACTGGTCGCTGAACATGTGGCAGGATCCCAGCACAACCAGTTTGCCCGCCTCCTTCATGAGACATGAGATATCTTTCAGTGTACAATCAGAAATGTGTTGGCAATAACGATACAACTACACTCTGTGCCTCTGACCTTTCTTTGATGGAAGGCCATGATAGGCCTGTTGAGGGGGAAGCAGACTGAGCCAGTTGAAAGAACAGCCACAGCAGGCTTCATCACACTCAGAGTGGCACCGTATGGGTACACAAATGTAAGAGCCCTGCACAAAAAAAGAAAGTGTTCAAAACAGGCACCCGAGCACTTAATTATGCTGCATGGTACATAACAGAAACAAATCTAAAAGAAAATCACTTACTGTGCATTGTTTCCAACATTTTCATCTTCAATGATTCCTATGTTTGCTTTTCCAGCAGCCCGACTGATCTCTCTAGAGACGAGGCACAAAACTGCGCATTAGCATATAGACAAGTTCATTTTAGAGCTCTACATTTTGTGCAGCTACATATTAACACATAAAGATCAGCTACAAACACTGATATTTATTTAAAAACATACTGTAAAAAACAACAAACCTGTTCAGTACACCATTGGACACAAGTGCCTCCTTTGGATGGAAGTATTTGTAATACACATTCCTCACAACAGAATCTGCAGCAGTGATGGTCAGAAAGAAAGCAGACATCACGTGATTAAATTAAACTGTATCTATATCTTCATACGGTAGATTTGTCATTTCAGCTTATTTTCTCTGCGCACCGTTGTTGACCATCACCCCAAACTCCTCCAGGAGAAAGTTGATGTTGGTGTCATATTTGATTTCTCCCCCTTCACCAAGCATGACCAGAACGTTTCCTCCTCCATCCAGGTATTGCTTTAGTACCTCCAGCTGAAATAACACACAACAACATTGAGAAAAGTTTTGAAATTTAGAAGCAATATTTTGCCTTAGATTTCACCTCTGCTAAACACTGTACATCACTTAAACGTGGAAGTGAAATAAAAGAAACACGTTTAAGTAGACAAATCATACTTTGTCCTAATACATCACCTCTGATGCTGTGAACTTCTCCCTTGGGCCTGCAGTAATCCACAACTTGACACCCTTCAGCCTCTCCAAAGACAGTTCTTCTTTCAGACTAGGAGAAGAAACATCTTTGGTCATTCTATGACCCACACTCTCGTTTAACACAGAGCTATGAAGCGTTTAATAGTTAAGCCAAAGTTGAGATAGGCTAGTGTTACACAACAACTTACGTGTGGATTTTCCATTGAGCCCTTAGTCTCTTCTGCACGGATTTGTATCCATTGGTGGTAAAAAGTTCTCTTTTTGAAGCATTAAAGGCCACGGAATTGTGCTGCTCCTTCTCCATTATTTATTCACTCACCATACATACTACTATAAAAAATATTAGTGGAATGAATTATAAGAGTAACACGCCGGTTACAATGGACATTTGCGTGTATAACGGTCCTCCTTTGATTTGCGGCGCAGTAATATTTTATCAATAAACTGATTTGGTGTCCACCGTCATACGCTACGGTAGTGTTAGCAAACAGCTAGCCTAGCAGACTTACTAATGTCTTGGCGTCGTTACCATACGTTAGGTTTCGCTGCACGACTTGAATGTTGCTCTTTTTCAGCAGTCTGGTTAAACACGGAGCCGAGGGTACTATTAACCTTTAATATCCAATTCAAACTGAATTTAACTTATAGATACGTTTGTGAGCTAGCTTTCCTCCAGCTACCTCAAAGGAGTGATGCATTATGGGGCACTTGGTAACCATGGGCGCTAACCACATAGCAACGCAGCAGTTCCGCAGCTTTTAGCCCATAGGTACAAAAACTGTGCCAACTGAATACTTAAATAAAAAAAGCAAAAAAAAAGCCCCACAGCATGCAGAGGTACAACTAAGTTCTAAGTGCATGTCCTAATAAAGACATTTTAAACATTTCTTTATTGATAAAAAATATCTGTAATATATATATATATATATATATTATATTTGTTATATACTAAAGACATCACATAGATATAGTGAAAATAACAGTTGAGTAAAAGAAACTGGAAATACTCAAGTAAAGTCACTTTTAGTTACAAGTTCAGTTACATCTTGCTGCCTGCAATACTGAGAGAAAGATTTTGAAATACAGCTTTCTTTATAAGATATCACAAATATTTCCAAACTAAAGTTTTGGGTTTAATTTAATTCAACATGCTCATGTTAAAATGTGTAAAAAGGATCATATTTTCTAAGAAAATAAAGAGTCAGAGTTTAAAATAAAAGCTTATTTTATTCCAATGACATTAGAAATAAATGAAGGAGGAAGATCAGGGTTGTTAAACAGATAAAAATCACTGCACAACATGCAAATATGACTTTTGTGTTAGATTGAAGTGTTACAATCTTATTTGTATTTATGTCCTGTTGACAGGTGCTGGACTAAAATGGTAGATACATAATCACTGTTACTACAGGTTTAACAGTTCATTTTACAGAAAAACTAAAAACCAAGAAAAAATAGATTTCAGGATTGTTTTTTGTCTGTAAAACCTCATACACAGGTCTGGGATCTATTTTATCATTACATGTTTACGAGCACATTGTTACACAAATGTCAGTCCTGTGAGGCGGATCTGGATCTGGACCTGGACTGTGAGGCAAAGTTCTTGGCTGGGGACAGCTGCTGGTCTTTGCCTGGAGGGGACTTTGAGCTGCGATTCTTGTTTCTACTCTCCGAATGGGAACGTGAGCGGCTTCTGGACTTCTTGCTGGAAAGTTTGTCTTTGGAGAGGCTTCTGGACTCATTCTTGGACTTGACTTTGGATCTGCTCTTGGAGCGTGATTTGCGACTGTCTGAGCCAGAGCGGGACTTCTTGCTCTTGCTAGGACTGTGTGATTTGCGGTTGCGGGAGCGAGACTTCTCAGGGGATTTGGAATGGCTAGACTTTCTCTTTGATCTGGAGCGTGATTTCCGTCCTGACCTGGAGTGAGACCTGTGCTTGCTGCGAGACAGAGAACTTCAAAAGAGAGGAAGAAAAACTTATGATATATAAAAAGACACATGCTGATAATTTTTTGTATGAATTTAAGGTACCTCCATGACCTTTAGCTAACTGACGGTCAAATTAAATTCCTGCTCAAATTGCCAATTTAGTAGTGTGAAGGCCTGACGCTGGACTTACCGTGAGCGAGACCTGGAACGACTGTGAGAACTCCGACTTCTTCTGCTGCGGCTGTGAGAGCGCCGCCTGCTACGAGACCTGTGGGTTCCGTGTGAATATTATTATATTATAATAATTTAAGAATAAGAAAGAAAGATGCACTGAAGCTTCATCTACCTGGATCTGCTGCCAGAAGATGAGCGCTGACGTCGGGTTTTGTCTTCTACCAGACGAATTTTCCTCCCATTAATATCAGTGCCATCTAGTTTCTCCAGAGCCCGTTTCATGTCTGAACGTGATCGAAATTCAATGACACCCTCGTTGGCCCGTCCTTTATGAGCATCAGCATAGGTTACTTCACCTGCCTGTCGCATAAAATCCTATAAAGAGAATTAACATGTTGGGTGAACAAACACAGCGTCCTGCCTGTTTTTGTTTTCCAGCTGTGCCTGCCTGCTGTCATTTAACAATTCCAATAATGTTTGCCAAATTTTTATATATATATACACACTAGTGAACCACTTGTGCAACAACATGACAAGTGGATGTTTATTCTTCCCTAAAACCACAGGAAACTGCTCAATAATGGATTTTTTCTCACCTTAAGGTCCTGCCAACTGCACCTGCTGGACAGGTTCTCAACAATGAGTCGGTGTTCAGTGCGCACAGGTGGCCCGTACTTGTCTCTGCTGGAGCGATTCCAGCTGCTGTAGCCACTACCTTAAAAAAAGAAAACACAAAAAAGAGACAGATTCATTTTTTTGAAAACAATTCTAGAAAGGTAAGGACTCCGAGCTGAGCTGGGCTCTGTAATTAAACAAACTGCTAAAAACTGGGCCTTGTTCTCTTAACTTAAGCCTCTTAACATTATCTATAAGGAAAACATTTCAATGAATGCTTTTCAATCTAGATCCTCTGAATCTCAATACACCTACACTACTATTAAAAGTATTTCCCTTTTTTTTGACTTAAAATAATTCAGATCAAACCAAATTGTAATGTTACACAAAGATAACCCAAGTAAATACAAAACATAGGTTTTAGGTGATTATTTTATTTTGTAAGGGAAGACGCTGCCCAAACCTGTCTGACCCTATGGGAACCTAATAACTGGTTGTATCAACCTTAGGAGCAACAACTGCAATCAAGGGATAACTGGTAGAGTCTTTCACGTCACTGTGGAATATTGATCCACTCTTCTTTGCCGCACTGTTTTAATTTAGCCACACCAGGGGGGTTTCGGAGCAGGTACGGCCTGGTTAAGGCCTTTTAACAGCATCTCAATAGAACATTTATGGGCGTGTAAGCTCAATATAGATTAACTAAAAATTCTGCAGCTGTCTGTGTTGTGTGGATACGGATTAAACATTTGTTAGTTTAGGATTAGACAGCACTTCTTCTCTTAGCATGTCTGTATTAGTGGTTTCTTCAGTACAGCAACACAGTTTGGTTTTTTTTGACCACATAAAGGTGAAAATATTCACACTGTCCTTTATTATTTTGTGGATTTACTGTTTAATGTTTGACTTTTGATGGTTAAATAAACTCAAGTCTTGGATGTAGAGAACCTGCTACATATCACTGATAAAATCTGTTATATTCAATTATCATATACAGCATTTTATATTTCCCCCACACAGAATTAGTCCCAAATGTCTTTACAAACTTTTTTTTAACCAAAGTTATTTAATCAACCAAAAAATGCTGAAAAGTCAGGAAAGTTCATTTTACTTTCCCATCTTAATGAACCATACATTATTTATTGTTTTCTACTTTTTCCATTTATAACAAATAAAACATCTACCAGATTTTTCTTTCCTTACTACAAGTAGTGGGAGCCAAATCAATGGCTGCAACGTGTGTTGGCTTGGTCCTCTGCAACGTGTCTTGCAACAGTAAAACCAACAGGATTCCTCACCATCAACCTGGTCTATTGGAAAAGGAGGCTGTCATCATGGCTTCCGGTTATGTCAATCAATGGTCAAAGGGCAAAGGTCACACACACATTGTAAGAGGAAAGCCCAGGCCAAACGGGTCAGGCAGTCATCTTTACCCTCTTTGGACTCGGACTCAGCCCGCAGTGGACTCTTTCAAATTAAAACATCAAGCACTTTGTTAATGTTGACTTCACATTTTAGCTTCACAAGTCGTACCTTACTTTTAATTCATGGTATTTTAACACATGTCTTTTCACCATATAAAAGCGTTGTTTCTACCAGTGTTTGATCCACTAGATGGCTGTGGATATTATTGTATAATAATGACTACAAAAAGAGTAAATATTGAAAACAGATTTGTAATAACCACAGTGAGGTAGGCATGTCACATAAGCACCAACATATTCACCAAAACTTGTTTTTGGGTGATCAACAATCTGTCAAATGAATAACATCACACTCTATGAGTTAACACACACCTGTAAAAAAACAAATAATGTTTTACTTAGTACTGAACTTACTGCGTCCCCCATTTCCATATCCATCTCTCCTCGGTCCACGGGCATGCTCAATGACGACTCGCTCCCCACACAGCTCTTTTCCATTCAGTTCATACACAGCATCATCCGCGTCTCGCATGTCCTCAAACTCCACAAAACCGTAGCTGCACAAGATCAAATTGACTGATTTCATTGTCGTTGCATCTGTTTGGTAAATTAAAAATGTCTGCGTATTTGAAAAGTTAAATTAAACACTAACAAACGTGTTTTGTTATCGTGAAAAGCATAGCTGTATATCTACCGTAAATTATTGTAGTAAACCAACTGACAGCGTTGGAGGGGCTAACCGTAGCTAATTAGCTCAACGCTCCACATAAGCATTGGCTCCGTATGGCTAAAGCTCGTGATATATAAAAAGACACATGCGTTAGCTAAAGCCAACGTTAAATGCGATTTTTAAAGACAAGAATGGATTTAATTTCCACTATCAGCCTACTCGTGATCTCGTTACAACTTAAACGGGTTACACAAATACGTTACCCCTTAAATAAGATCAGCTAACTAGTTAACTACTCACTCACAAGCCGGCGGCACTGCCCAAACAACTAGCGACAGTAACGGTAGCAATGGCTAAGGTTTAGCGTTTAGGCACACGATGGATGCTACGGTTATATTAAGGTTAGTAAAGGCTGGCGTTATTCCTGCAGTTGATAAAACTCTCTGCAAGTGTGTCTGCAATAAGTGAAAACAACGGGGCATTAACATTATCTTTCATTTTTTGCTTTGGGCGTAGACTCGGATAACATTAACTAGCTAACATAAGGTATTGTTGAAGATGAGCAGAGGGGTCTTACCCGTTTTTCAAGTCGATCTCTGATAATTTACCATAACCGCTAAAAAACCTTTGAATGTCTTTCTCTCGAACATGATAGCTAAGTTTGCCGACATATACCCGAGGCATCGCCGATATTATTAAGCAGCACTTTTCTCCAAGTTTAAACACAACTTGCACTGGGCCTCCGACAAACCCAGGCCTAAGAACAGAGTTGTCGACTTCCGGCCGAATCTTTCAGAATAAAAGCGCCGTGTCCGAAGACAAATGCCACACCAACTATACATATACTGTACATTTACCACCTCTGCTTACTAGTATGTTCTCCCCACATCGGTATATGCAGCTACAAAACCCCACATGCCTTCAAATCATACGCCATAGAAGTTCCTACTTAACATTTTGTTCAGAGCCTTTCCTGCATTATTCGCATTTCAAGTCAATTTGTCAAAAACCTATTTGAAAGTGCATTTTATGATACTATTACAGATGGAACAGTCTGTACATCTTCACCTTTTCCTGCTCCATTTGCCTGTCCTAGAACATTTACTGGCACATTTGAATGGTTTCCTGCATGTACTTATTTAATTTTCCATTGGTGGATCAAGTTGTACATTTCATTTCTTTCACTCTCTACTGCTGCTTCATACCAGTCCCTTTTCTATAATGTCCTCTCTCTGTTCTATTCAAAACCATCCTCATGGACACGTGAATGCAATTTAACAAACACACAAAGTAGAGGAATAAGGAATGGTAAGTCTCACTTGCACATGTTTAGTCAGTCATATTTTATTAACAAATCAAATTATTATTCAAGATTTTTATAAAAAACAATCATAATCCTTATATTAATTAATTTATGTCTACAAATCAACACAAAATATGATTACAAATAAATATTAAAATGTGCTTATAGTTTGCTGGGCTCTATGACTGGCTTCACTCTCAGGACACCCTCCTGGGAACATGATACAGCCAGGACCCCATCTCTTCTCCACATTCGGCCCTGAACCAATCCCCTACAACCCCCTGTAATGCAACACAAACCGTAATGAGCAAAACACAAAATTGTAATTATTGTCTGAACCTTCGACAAGAATGACGTGTCATGCACAAATACAGAACAAACAGTGATCAACACTGACCTGCCCATGGGCTCTCGCACTCATACAGCATCCATTCATCACTGCGGAAAGTGGTGTGGAACCACATGGCGTGATCCAGAGAGGCTGAGAACTGGGCCCTGTACTTGGGATACGGCAGCAGTGCTGTGCCCAGAAGTGCAAAGTCTGACACATAAGCTGCTACACAGCAGTGCAGCTTCATGTTGCCTTCACCTACGAGAAGACGCATTTAGTACAACAATTAGTTTATAACTCATTTCCATTTTGATTGGAACATTTTTATTTTTTGTTAATTGAAAAGATTTGTAAGATGCTGTATATAGTCGTAGCTCTGCACAGCTTCAAACGCTATTCAATACATGCACCAATTCATGTGCAAAGACCAGGATAACCAAGCGACTTTTACCAATATATCCTCGTGCTCGTACCCAGAACAGCTGCTTTGGCTCGGCTTCAGCAAACCTGTAAAAGTGCGGCGGTTGAACTGGCTTTATCTCAATGGGGACCTCGTTAGCCAACAGTTTATTAAGGCCCTGTCTTGATTTCTCTGCCAGGTCTGGTTTACTGTAAAATACAAGGAAACAGAGGACATGATTGAGGACCCTCGTCTGCGGGCTAGTCCAGGCACAATGACAGCAAATGAGATTGCATAGAAGAACCCGAGTCAATGCCTTTATTGTTAGTAGATCTGCTCCCTATTGCATTATTTTTGTAGCTTCTGCTGACACGGTAGTGCAGAGATCTAAAAATGTGAAGGATCTCGGTACAAGCCTTTCTGTCTGCATGGCATTCCACTGGGGTACCCAAAGACAGGTTGTGTTAACGTGACGTACCAGATCTATGATAAACTTGCAAACAATTTAGGAATTGCCCTGGCTTGAACCCAATGACAGCGGTTATTTCTTTTTTGCTTTTACTGCTGAATACAGGCAGGTGACAAATCAAAGGAAAATCCAACATCAAGTGTCCAAGAAAGCTCTCGGGCCACCACTTGCTGTCACAACAGCTTCAGTGCACCTTTGCTCTGACTCCAGTGGATAAAAGGAAACCCAATCTTCCAAAGGATATTCTATCACATCAAAGTAATTTAGATCTCCTTCTCTTGCCATTTTGATCCAAAATGACAATCAGCTGGACCAGCTCAGAATGTTCATACATGTTAATAACTCAACTGTACAACATGGTGCAGCTGAATTGAGTTTTTTGCCACATCAGAAAAGTTATGAAGACTTTTCTCTCTCTTCACTCTTCTATATGGCGCAGTTGCTAAATTTCACAACTGCATTTTGTTGTACTAGTCTGTGTACTATGTATAATGACAATAAAGCTGAATCTAATCCAACACATTCTGTGTCAGTGTCTGGGGAGATGCAGAAGTGTTGTGTTTTTGTAATGTGTAATGTGTGTTTTCTTCTGCACGTCTCGTCTTTTTCTCTCATTGTTGACGCTGCATTTTCATGAATCAAATAAATGTCTATTCTACCTGAGATACAGGCGAATAAGCTCCTCCACAGTGAGGAGGTCTTCGGGCTGAGGGACCACGGGCATGGCGAACTGGTGCTGCAGCGGACTTGGCTGCACCAGCTGGAAAGATGCTTGGCAGATCAGTATCGGCTGCCCGTGCTGGATGGCCTTCACAGAACGAACTGTGAAACTGCGACCATCTCTTGTGCGGTCTACCTGGTACAGCACCGGAACTTTAGGATCTCCTAAAAAACAAACAAACACTCCTGTGAGGAAACAGTAGCTATGACTAGAGACCAGAGAGATCATTATTTATCATGATGAAGTGGACTGACGTGTTACAGCGTACCTGCCCGCACAAAGTAGCAGTGGAGAGAGTGGGCATAGAGATGATCATTGACAGACTTGGCTGCAGCCACAAGGGCCTGACCGACTATTTGACCTCCAAACAAACGCTGAGTGAGAGGCACCCAGTGATGTGTCCCTCTGTGGAAATAACACATCATGTTAACGTAGCCTTGACTGGTCTATGTAAGAACTCAGGTTCATGCAAGCAAATGCTCTATCCCTGCCACAGAGTTTATCTTTGAGAGAATAATGTCCATAATAATTGCCCAGCAAGTTTTTATTGAAGCTGTAGTTCAAAGGTTCCAAGTGTATTCATCAAAACGTTATTTTATTGTCACATATTGCAGAATTACATGACCAAGACCAGACTTCTCAGGCCTGGGATCATACAGAGCACAGTGGAACAAATAATCACATAAAGCTATTTAAATCAGTAAGCTGATGTAGTGAGTGAAATTCCAGGAAGTTGACGTTATCTACCTGTACAGGTCTACGTCGAGCTTTTCTAAGTTTAAAACGCTGGTGACCAGGACACTTTTAAGGTCCTGCTTATACACAGCTGCGGGTCTCTCCGAGTTTTCTTCATCTTCAGCTGATTCCAGTGATTCGGTGGCTGCTGGATAATCACGAGTTGAACCGGAACGATCATTCGATTCTCCCTCCGCCATGTTTGTTTGTTTATTCATCTTCTTCTTCTTCTTCTACTTCTTTATTGGTGTTTCACGGAAGTTGTCGTCGTGACGTCGCACTGGCGCCATCTACTGCCTTTACGTTCTGTGAGTCTATAAGTTTTCTATTTCCCCCTATGACCAGGGGCGGATCTACAGCTGCTTTAGAGCCTTACTCTGCCCCCTGACTTTGATGTTCCTAAATCATACATGTAAAAACGAATCGCTTGTTTGTCCAAAAGTCTCTTATAGCCTTCAAATTAAAGATTAATTCATCAAAAAGATGTAATTGTAAATATAATCTTAGGTCCCTGAAAAACCTAAAAGTAAAAAAGATATTAACTAAAAGTACAGTAATTAAATTTCTTTTTCTGTATTTATTACAGTTTTATTCATGGGAACACTTTTTCTCATTTATACCTAAAAATTCTCTTAGTTTTCTTAGAAGAGATAATGATACAATAATTTTTTTTATTGTACCTAATTCATAGCTACATCACAGCACTTCTTTAGCACCTTTGTTTACCCACTCATTTCCTGAGATTCACATAGACAAAATAACACTATAAAGATTATTAAATATTAAAGTAACACCATGCTGGATGATTCCAAAATTAGAACAAGAAGAAGAAGAATCCAGCGGGCTAGTTGGTAACATAGACACATGTCCATTAAACTCAAACAAAGTTGCTCATGGTTCACAAATTAGTGCCAAATGCAGCAATTATTGTCCTTGGTTATTATTAAAAGGAAATACATTATCACATAGTGGTAGACACGACTCTGTCACAATTTATTTTGATTGTGTTGCAGGCATCAAACTCTACATTTGCTTAGTGGGTAGAGCAGTCGTCTTCCAACCTAAGGGTCAACGTTTCGATTCTCCATCTCCACAAAGCTACATGTCGTGGTGTCCTTGGACAAGCCACCGATACAGACACAGGTCTAGCAGCTGTCCAAACAACAATTTCCCCAAGGGGATCAATAAAGTTGTCATTATTATTATTACAATGATTTAACTTTAAATTGTTTAGGTTGGAATGTGTAATTAAGTTAATTTAATCTGTAACCACAAATATTTGTAAGGAATGTAACTGTAACCTGTAAATGTATTCACACACACTTCCAGGAACATCAGTGGTGCCAAGTGTTAGTTATGTGTCATTTGAGACACAGACATTGCCAAATTATTAACAAAGTTGTCTTTATGTGTAAAAATTGATGTGTAATGGTCATAACTTACCTCTCATCTCATCATTACAGAAACTTGTAATGAACGCCAAAGTTCCCGTCTAGCCTGTACTGACTCAAAACAGCAACCCAAATAAAATGAGGTCAAAATAGAAATTTGAGAACAGAAGATAAGCGGGCTTTGTGTGGTAACATTTCTTTAAGCGATAGCAGCTTTAAGAGACAAAACCAGTTGTGCATGTTCCAAGACTGGCCCAACATCCAGGGTAAGGAAAGTTTAGCTGGTACAAGTTGCACATACAGTGGTAGGTTTAGCACATAATCTACTGTATTTATGGCAGATACTTGATTTTCTGTTTGTAATATAATGCAAATGAACTGTCTTAACCAGTCACTAGTACAATATTCAAACAGTGCAAATAACCTACATATTTGGCTTAAGTCTTGTGTCACATTAATTCAGATTCACAAAACATTATTAATCCCAGAGGGAAGTGGTTTTTTTTCATGTTACAGCAGCTCTTTGTTCAAACAGAAAGAAAAAAAAAGAACCATAACCAGAAAAGATTAACACCAACACAAATATTAAATACTCACTTTAGAGATTAAGAATAGGTAGAAAATAAAAATGAACAAATGTATGATTATGAATATGACTGTAGTCCTTCACCCTTCCCCTTTACATAAAAGAGAGTACAGATTAAATAAACTAATCATATCTAGATTTTGGCAGTACTGAATAAGGATTAGGTTTAATTACCATGTCAGTTTACAGAACAACAAATGACGCATTGTGGAAAATACAGGAACATAATGAATCATAATGTCAATTCATGCCCCTCAATTTACCAATAATAGTTTACGTATGAGATGTGGAACTCAATATTTGAGTGAACATTTGTGATGCAGACGGAAAGAAAGTCCAAACCACAAAAAAGTGAAATTATTTGTAATACTTGTGGCAAATGACAAATCTTACAAAACCTCAGCAGAGAGACTAAGAGCAAGGTTGTGTTTTGTTTGACGTTTTTTTGATGAAATTCATATTTTTAAACAAATGTCTATTGAAATGACAGTTTGACCTGATCTGACTTGTTAGGGCTGTCTGATTGGCTGTCCAACATTCAAACCACGATCCTGGATGCCACATGATTTTAAAAACATATCCTCATACCCATCATTATTCCACCTGATCAGTTATGATCGCTGGTTTGTATAAAATGCCTAGTGGACTGTGGAAGACAACACCAGTTTGTAGCTGACAGATGATCTTATCTTCATCACTGACAAACAACTGCCACTCAGCTTCCAGCTCCTGTCTCACGGCTAGAAGAGGTAAGTGATAGATGACAATCAACTGTAAAATGTAAAAACTGAGGACAGCAGCTGACACAGCTGTGATTTTTTTATGCAGCCCTTTTACTTATTAAGTTGAAACAATATTTTATGTTTCTGGACACAAACACAGTCTTCTGCACTGTCCCATATTCTCACAGGTGGAAGAAATCTCACTCAGCAGGTGATTCTCTAACGGCCTCGCACTGTGGAATTTAATTGTCTATGAAATCCGATACATTTCTGCTTTTAACGTGTGACAAAACAATGGCTTTTTACTTAGAATCCAGTAAAGACATTAGTGCCTTCTCTCCTAGATGTGGCCCTTAATGAAGACAACACGGCAAATGTTGTTGCTCCTGCTGATGCAGACGTTAACAGGTAAAGTTTCTTCTTTCTGAATTAGTGCCATTGCTTTGTGTATTGTCCTCTTTTTCATTTTACTACAAAAAAAAAGATAGGCACCACCTACAGCACCACCTGCTAGAACATATGATTATATACTATGATCAGACTGGTGACTGTTTACATTTTTTTACACATATACTGTAAATGTTTTCTTTTAAAATATGTGCAATAGGGAAAAATATTTGTATCTTTCATAGACCTAAACCATAAGCAAATCCAATAGTCAATCAACAACAGAGAACTCTTCACCTGCTGTGTGGTTTAAGAAATGTCAAATTTTCTTTGACCAGATGTAAACGGCATACCCTCTACAACCACACCCCCTACAACCACAGCTTTTACATCATTTCTACATGCTCCCATCAGACTGGTCCAGTCGACCAGCCGCTGCTCTGGCAGAGTGGAGGTCTTCCTAAACGACCAGTGGGGGACAGTGTGTGACGACATCTGGGGGCTGCCTCAGGCTGAGGTGGTGTGTCGACAGGCGAGGTGTGGCAGGGCTGTGGCTGCACCACCAGCTGCACATTTTGGACCTGGCACTGGACCGATTTGGTTGGACGATCTTCGCTGTACAGGAAATGAGTCTGAAATAACAGACTGTGCACATCTAGGTTTTGGGATTCACAACTGTGGTCATGGGGAAGATGCCAGCGTCATCTGTGAAGGTGACTGTTTACAAAATAGAGTTGTCCCTCTTTAATCGCGGGGGTTACGTTCTAGAAAAACCTGCAATAGGCAAAATCTGCAAAGTAGTCAGCTTTATTTTGTGACAATGATTATAAAAGTTTTGAAGCTGTAAATGTAAATTTGACAAGCTGAACGCATTCTGTAGGAGATGCGGCACAGAGATTGATTGACAATGGTCTACAGCCAATCAGGACCCAGAACACAATGCTTCAATCAGAAAGTTGCTCTTAAAAAAAAGGATGCAAAATTGGACTAAAAGAATCTTTGAAAACTGTGAAGTGCTGCGTGGTTTAAGAAATGTCTACTTTATTTTTTTTGACCAGATATAAACGACCCACCCTCTACAACCACACCCCCTACAACCACAGCTTTTACATCATTTCTACATGCTCCCATCAGACTGGTCCAGTCGA
>JAUMTR010000022.1:2502988-2514212 GCA_032270685.1 Microctenopoma stevenorrisi | reverse complement strand
CCTGGCACTGGACCGATTTGGTTGGACGATCTTCGCTGTACAGGAAATGAGTCTGAAATAACAGACTGTGCACATCTGGGTTTTGGGATTCACGACTGTGGTCATGGGGAAGATGCCAGCGTCATCTGTCAAGGTAAAGAAATACAGCTCTTTCCATTTTTCGATGTTAGTTTACTAATTAGATTTTTTTTTACAAAAATCCAGAGAACTCAACATCATAAAAAAATCTTAACTTTCAGACCAGCAAGCTCTACTGAACGCTTCCCAGCTTGTTTGCACGGATCATCACCTTGAAGTCGGTGTGCGTTTGAGGATTGTTTTGTCTGATTTGAACGTATTATCGGGTCACATGGCTTCCCCTAACTGTTCCAACTACAGAATACAAGATAATGTTGTGTGGTACCAAGTCCCACGCCAGGCTGGGGTCTGCGGAACTGTACTGAGGGTGAGATGATCTAACTACGTACCCAATGCACACATGTTAGATGTAGTGTCTTGAGTTCTCAACTCAACAGAAAGTGATGCGTCTTGTCATTCATCTTCCTGCCTCTGCATGAATAAACTGTATGAAAAGAATGCCTGGATGTATCTGGAGCATTTTTCCATCTCAGGACTTCTCTAAGGCTTTTAACGTATTTTGGTTTGTACTGAAGATAATCTGACAACTGATCTCAACCAATCCTATCATACTTCTTGTTTCAGA
The DNA here is from genome assembly GCA_032270685.1 of Microctenopoma stevenorrisi. Taxonomy (NCBI): domain Eukaryota; kingdom Metazoa; phylum Chordata; class Actinopteri; order Anabantiformes; family Anabantidae; genus Microctenopoma; species Microctenopoma stevenorrisi. The sequence continues at coordinate 2,513,509 of JAUMTR010000022.1, read as the reverse complement.
CCAACAGCACCCATGCCATCTACTCCAACACTTTATTATTATACCCCCTAAGTAACGGTTCCCTGATTCCCCCTGAGAGGATTCCTTTCTCCTGTGCCTATCCCTTAGAGACCAGTGTCGACTTGAGTAGCCTCTTACTTTTGTAAGTCTTGTGTTTTAATTCTAAACTAGCAGTAGACAAGATAATTCCTCTGGTAACAAAACTCCAGAAATCTATCTCTAATTGTCACTCTTTACAGGCAAGAGGAAGGCCTCAGGGGATCAGGCATCAGTGCCACAGCCTACATGCGTCTCTTCGAAGATTCTGACTTCGTCAGCTCCTACAGGCCGGGCCGGCCCATTCTGCCACTAGGCTCCGCAATGCACGTGGGAGTGTTTGTGGCTGACGCAGATCCAACTTTCGTACTCGTTTTAGATGACTGCTTTTTCAGCCAGACTTCAAACCCTAACGATCCCGTGCAACACTTTCTCATTCGTCACGGGTATGTGTCTTTGGAAGCAGAATATGAAAAGTCTAAGAGGATGTGCGATGACACTAATGACTCTGTGTGATGCTGTGTTGTACAGGTGTCCCACTGACCCTCGTAGTGTGTCAGTAGTTGAGAACGGCGAATCTCTCCGTGCTCGTTTCACTGCCCTGGCGTTCTCCCCCGGGGGTAGTTACATTTTCCTTCACTGCAGAGTCAGCCTGTGTGACAACAGGAGTTACAATTGCCGTCCAGTGAGTGAGACACTCGTCCTCTCTCTTGTTCCAAAAATAAAAATCCCTTTTTAATGCATTTAAGCCAAATACAGGAGGGATCTCTTATCTTATCTATCTGCCTCTCTAAATTCTTAGTATTGCATAGGGAGGAAACGTCGCTCTCTTCCCACCTCAACTCAGCTTAATCCACTCACAATTGGACCAATCACATGTGAGTATAACATCTGGAAAGACTGTGTCTCAGTACTGTGAATTGTCTTGACATTTTAACCATGTTTGCTTTTCTTCTGATCTTAATCTTTAGGGGAGGTGTGACATGTTAATGGCCTGAGCTGACCAATGTTGCAAAGTGATTCACACATATATTTGTGACTGTTTCAGCTGAATATTTGTAATACATTTAAACTTTTTATATCATTTCTATCTTTGCAGTATATAGATCATGATAAATGTTACCTTTCTTCTACAATTACACTATCTCCATATCTAAGCTGTCGTTGATTAAAAAGCATGGATTAATGGTAAATAATAATAAAACATAATAAAAATGTATGTAAAAATAGGACTCTGCTTGTATTAAATTAAACAAAACACGTATATACACATATTTTAATTTATATTGATAAAATATTTATTCCACACGCCAACCTACCCTGTTCAACAGCTCACCTAAGAATGAGACGGACAGAGCTTCCAACATTAGGACTCATCAAGCAACATAAATAACCAGGTGGTAGAAGTTAGATTGAGTTAATAATTGTAATGACTTGTCATGTAATATACATACATATAAAACATAGAAGGAAAAAGGCAGACTACAGTAGAGAACAAGGTTGACACGTAGTACTAACAAAAAAATAAAGAAATGACCAAAACCAAAAAAGACTCCAAACAAAAAGAAATCATGGCATAGAAAGTGTAATCTATCCCAAACTAACGCACATACAGAATATCCAACAAGAATGACATCATCCTGCTCACGTCAAATCACAGCCATCTTCTGTAGTAGGGAGAGTTGTTGCCCTAATGTTTATAATTATTATATTATAATGTGTTATAATCCGACCATTGACCCATGTTTTCTTTTACAGTGCATCATTAATTCAATGCTTCTTTTCTGCAAGTATCAGTTTTTGATGCCTTCATTTGTAATGAGTGCTGCCCACACGTAGAGGGCGCTGTGACACAAATATCTGAAAGAAGCATTTCCATTCTCATCCTAATGAACTAAACACAAAGGTGAGTGTATATAATGGCTGATCAGGCCGTGTGACAGGGGAAGACAGAAACAAACATTACTACCCAGACAATAAATAAATACAAACAAACTAAACAGGCGGTCCATCAGTTCACAAAAACTAATCTAACTCAGAACAAAACTTCAATATAAACACAATGTCATCTAAAGAAATAAATACAATTTCAGAACAGGAAACTTTCACATTTTCTACAGTCAGAGCTGCTGACTCGGTCCTTTGCTTTAGTGTGTGTATATAATCAGACTTTACCTCTTTGGCCACACCAGTTAGTCAACATTGCTGTGAACAGGATCAGGGGAGGGAGCTTTATTCTCCCCCCGCCACACTCCCATGTGGATGATTCCCTCAACCCTGGTGTGTTGGTGGTTCTTGACGTACGGGGCTGGATACCCAGCTGAGTATTGGCTCGTTCCCGGCCACTTTTTGACAAGGCCTGGCCCTCCTGGCCCTGTTGGGCCCAAGTGGGGTCCCTGAGTCCAGGGCCTGGTGCGGCCGACTACCAGGGCCTGCAGGCTTACTGCATTGCCCCTCTGGGGCTTTGGCACAGTGGTTGCCTGTTGACCTCCCTCCGGGAAAAAGAAGAGGAGCTCAGTGTGCCAGGAAAGTCCCCCAGCAGACTAAACCTATAGCAGTATAACTAAGAGATGGTTCCGAGTCACCTGATCCATCTCTAATCAAGCTTTATCAAAAAGGAAGGTTTTAAGTCTAATCTTAAAGGTAGAGAGTGTGTCCGCTGGTTCCACAGGAGAGGAGCTTGATAGCTAAATGCTCTGCCTCCTATTCTACATCTGGAAACTCTGGGAACCACAAGTAGACCAGCACTCTGAGAGCGACGTGCTCTGCTGGAATAATAAGGTTCTATCAGGTCTTTAAGATATGTTGGGGCCTGATCATTTAGAGCTTTTCAGGGGCATAAACCTGTAATTTTGTAAAAATGGATCATAGGAAATTCCTGGTCTGTCTGGCGACTGGACCACACCAGCTCATTGCGCCCACTAGAATCGTGGAGCACTTGTGATCATCTACTTGCTTTTTGTTTTGTGTCTTTTGACTTGCAGTGCACTTTTTCTTTTGTTCAAGCTTTGTCTCTAGAGGCCACTGTTCAATTACTGTTAATGTGATTCTGGTGTTCTATGAATCTAAATGAATTATATTTATTTTTGAATTCAAATGAATTATTTTATGCATACACTTACATTATGTCTATAAAATCTTTATCAGCAGCATGAGCTGTACCTGCAGATTCTTTAAACTGAGGCATTTTTGCCTTTTATGAAAATAGCTGTTGCGTGCAGCTTTCTGCGAACACAGTTTTAAATGTAATGTTGGATTGTGAGTCAGAACCTGTGACTGTGAATGGGTGGACCTACATGGGGCCAAAGAGTGGAGGCTGCCTCCATATTATTTGCGTCCCAGTGATGCCCCTCCCACACGCACACCTGTTCCCAAACCAATTGTTCTGCTCTTCTGCTCTAAGCTGTAATTTTTATATTTAAAATTACAAATATGTCCATAAACCAGGTCAGTGATGATGCATAACTTCTTAGATGCCTCAGAATATAAAATCTTATGTAACATATTTTGTTCTTGCATTTCCACTTTTAGTGTCGTATGTGTTTTGTGTACCTTCTCACCACGTGAGGTTTTCTAGATTCGTCACTGACTCAGATATAAAGACTAGATCATTTTTGTCATAGCAGCATCACTGTGGGACACTGTGCAATTGGCAGCAGATCGGTCTAATTTTGCTATGATGCACACGTTATGAATCCGAATCTACTTAAACTAAGGAAAACCATCGCGTCAAATTGAAATCTTCAAATCAGGGGTTTACGAGCAGCACTTGAAGGCAGCATGATGCTGCGCGCGTAATGGATTTCCCCAGCGCTGCATCTTGTCGGGGACCAGGAGCTTTAGCTGCAGCAGCCCAGCCGCGTTGAGTCTACTCCGCCGCTTGATGCCACTGACCTTGGCTGGCGTCGAGAACGCCTTCGAGCATTGCGCTGCGCATTTGTCTTCACCATGGCATCATCGGACGGGCTGGAGGAGGACTGCGTGTTGCAACGGGCGAGATCTCAGAGTGACCCCAGCAGCATTACGGAGGTCCGCTTGGGTGAAGCGCACAGGGCAGGTAAGAGGAGCGGGGGGCCTAAACGTTGCGTAGTGTGTGCTCTGGGCAGGTGTTCGGATGGGGGAAGCGTCACGGTGGCGTGGGGCTCCTCAAAGCTCGTCACACCGGGCGCATCCGCGGTGATCCCAGTGGATTTGTATGCAACAAACGCAGGTTGTGGTGATGGCGTGCGTCGTTCACTCTTCCCCACATCTACTCACTGCTGTGCTGCAGGCCTCGAGTGTGGGATCGCTGAAAGGGGGCTACATCACACTTACAATGACCTAATGAAGCACGAAAGTGTGCATCATATGAGGCCGACGGTGTCCAACTGGTGCCAGACCAGTTACACATCTGTCACATCGTCCCTCCATCTGACGATGCTTCAGTCATTTGCAGAACCTCTTACCACCCACTCTCTGCCCACTCCACTCACATCACCCGGCTGTGATTGACAACCCTCAACACACAGAACCATTTGTCAATCACATGCAAATGATGCCATTAATGCGGGAAATAAAGCTCCACGTCCTTAAAAGCTCTTTATATGTGCTTTTTTTTGCTGCATGGGGAGGATAGAAAGCACAGACTGCCATCACACATGGGCTGCAGTATGGTGGAGCTGAAGCTGAAGCGGATGAGAGTGCTGGTTGTGTATTTGGCTGTTTCCATGGTGATCCAAATGGCAGAAGACAGCATTGGCTCCAACTGTGAGTCGACATGGTGTTTTTTTTTTTTCATGTCAGCTCCACTAACTGGTGGGTTTTTTTTGTTTCCTCCCAGTACACTGTGTGATGTACAGCAGCCAGCCGTTGAAAGTGAAATGCCACTTAGGCTGTGAATCGTGTTTATTTGCGGGATGGGATTCACAGCTCCACTGGGAATCACTGGGCAGGCGTTTACTGTTTCCCCGTAGCTACCGAGCAGCAGTTATGAGATAGAACTGAGTGGATGGTATCGAACAGTAGATTGATCTGAGAAGTGATAAATCACTCATATTACCTCGCAGGCCTTCTGCGTTTGACAGCCGTCTTCACCCACGCTCTGTACATTCAACGGGTTTCTCTGTCAGCAGAACAACTGATGATAAGTTGATAGTGTACAGCTCTTTTGTCGGCACAAATTAGCGGCTCAGTTACTGAATCATAGTCTGATGTGTGTGCGTGCATGGGGGTGGGGGGTTCACAGCACATACTTTCATTTTCACTTGAGTGTGACGTTACACTGTTTGAAAAGCACCATTTCGCAGGGCCAGCTATCCTTAGATATAAGGGCCACATCAGCAACGCAGACACTGTTGTGTTTCTGCCCCTGGTTTGCAGTGCATGTCACACTGTCCTGGTTGTTATAGTTACGTAACAGTGCTGGTGTATATGCACCTCTGAGGCAGCTCTGACACTGTCCTGTGATATACCGTTCATTCACCATCTGAAACACAACGGCACGCAAGTCCCCCAAAGTGCTGAAGCAGATTTCATCCAAAGCTGATGGGCTAGGGCAATGCAGCAGTCAAACCCACCACCACCCCTCCGTCCCTGCAGCTCGGTGCTAACCCTTAGCACTGGCACCCCTGCAGCGGCTTTGATCCCGGCCCTGGAAGAACCATCTCTATTTAGGTGGGGAAAAGGGGAGGGACAGATCTCTGATGGTGGCACTATCATGACACCCAACTGGGCAATGTCATAGTGCATGAGCTGCACAACTAACTGGTTGAATACGAATGACTTCTTCAAATGAATTATATTCTCTGTGCCATGTTGCCAGTTTTCATTTGTGCTGAGACTGAATTCTCACTTAAGTCTTTAGAATCAGAATCTCACGGCGCTTCATTTTAATCCCATGGAAAACACCAGACAGTCTGATTTAACCTGAATATGTGCAATGTGACACTTAACGTGGCTGCAGGCAGAACTTGGCAGAGTGACTGCAGTGTGCCAGCAAACAGACAGTCTGCTGGCAGAGAAGACAAGTGTGATTAAGGAGCATGCAGCAAAATGAGTGTGTGTGTGTGCAAGGTGAGGCATACAAGTTAATGTTGCTGCTAAAAAGTTAGCTAATACAACTTTTACATAACTGTGAAAAAATGATCAACTCGCCTGGTTTCTTCTATTTTCTGTGTGTATTTCATAATTACACAGCATTAAATAATATACCTACGGACTTATTAGCCGATTGAGCTCCAGGCACCAAAACCTCAACCACTTCCTCTTATGCTTGGGATCATTGTCTTGCTGCAGTTCATCGGCTTTAAGTCACAGACTGAATCTCCTTCATGGTTCTCTGGTAAAGAGAAAAGTTTTCATTTCCCTCAGTTACAGCTGGTCTGGAGCAGCACTGTAGCCCCAGAACATCACACAGCCACCTCCATGCCCAATTGTCGAATGTAAGTTGAACATAACTCAGTCAAGTTGATCTAATTTAGTTTGATAAACTTATCTAAGTTATGTGAAATGTATCTAACTCACTTTAACTTTAGGTGTAATATTTAGGCTTCATTTGTTGTGTGAAGGTTCGCTGTTTTTCCAGATCTTTTTCTATGTGTAGATAGTGTCTCTTACTGTTGATCTGTGGAGTCTTAGACAAACAGCTTCATAATCCTTTATGGTTACAAAGCTTCTCTGGACGTAGTAATTAACACTTCCCCACAGGCCCAGTTGCTATTATTTAGCTTCACAGTTAATATTGTTTAGGAGGGTTTTATTTTATGTTTGTTTTTTTATTTGAAGACCTGAAACAAATTAGTATTAATAGTAGTAAGATACACACAAATAGAAAACAAGGAAAAAGAAGATGTGGCATTTGCAGTTTGAGACATTTGTCGCAAATGTTTTGTTTTTTATTACCTGATCAGATCTTTTTATCCAGATCCCAGGAACCATCTTTCAGATAGAAATCAGGAACAAAACTAACCAAAAAATGTAATAAACTAAAATGCACCCTAGCCCTGCTCGTGCATTTTTATCTGAAGGCTTCTTCCTTAAAGAAGTGCGGCTGACTAACATGTTAATGTCAGCGCTGCTGTGCTGTACATTTGTAGAAATGACTAAGGTGCCCTGTCAGGCCCTGGTGTTGCCTCCAGGCTGCAAGAGTCTCCTGCTGGCTCCCATCATGTGTCTTTTGGAGCTGGTGCTTTTGTATTAATCTGACATACAGATCGAACATTAAAGGCTTTCTCTCAGGACTCCACCCCCGCTTCCCCACCATCACCTCTCAGAAACCACCAGACCTCAGTTTAGTCGTCCAGTTCAGTAGGTGCCAGAGGCCTGATGAGAAGATTAGGATTCTTTATATTTGAAGGCTCCCTCATGTTTTACTAATCAGGAAGCCTCAATATCGGCCAGTTTGTGTCCCTCAGTATTTAGCTGTGACTCAACAGAAAGAATAGCAAACCAGACCCCGGTAGCCCGCTGCTACATGTGTGTTTAAATCAGCCAGGAACATGTGCGACATCTCTTCACAGCCACACGAGTCATTTCACAGCGATGAGATGAAACCATATCACAAAATGTTTACAGATACAGTATGTAATTTAAAAGATATATATATTATAAGAAATATGCTCCATCGTGAGGTCTGAAGCTCTTAATAATACCAAGCTGAGCTGAAACTGGAAATTAGCTGAAAGTCGTCTTGGTCCAGTGCACAGAAGGACAAGTGCAAAAATGCTGCTAAGTGCTGTCAAGTACAGTTGAAAGGTCAAACACTGGGTGAAACTGCTCTACTTGGCAGATGGCTGGATGTTGCATAAATGAGAAATAAGCAGTCAGCACTGCAGTGACCAGTCCTCTCACATGAGACAGGGACACATAGTTTGTCCAAGGTCATGCTGCACATAGAGCAGGAACGGACACACAGATCCTCACCGTTAGTCAGCACTACACTACAATCTGTGTGTGTGTGTGTGAGAAACCAGGATGAACAGAGTGCACACAACGTTAGAGTGAGCCTTGAAAACTTCATGCTCGTCTCTGGATATTTTTAGAGCTGATGCAAGTCCTCAAAGTTTTTTGGGATGCCACGTCTTTTTCAGTGGAGCATCTGAAAGCTGTAATGGAGGATTACGCATGACCATGATTAATGTGGAGCGTTGCAGAAGTGATGTGACTCTAATCTAGGACTATGAATGAAAATGTGACTTTGCTGAGGCAGGAATAAGTTGTTCCATTTGTGAGGTTTCACCCTTGAGTCTTTGGTGCAGCATCGATTCTTTTTTATTAGCTGGCCAAGACCCGGTGCTACGGCGCTAATTCAAAAGCACCTCGTCTGTTTGTGCCAACTCATCTCTTATGCTCTATGCAGAGACGTCCCCGGGTCCCACTGACTACAGAGCTCCAGAGAACAGCACAGCAAGCAGGGAAAAACACGACATCACCTCATCATTTGGCCAGTGTAAGGAAAGGACGCCTGTGGGCGACTACGTAAAAATGTAGCATGTGGGCATTTCAAGCAAATCCAATGACATTACACATGTGACCCACAGTGAATAAAATAATCTGAAGCTTTAGAGCTCGGACCGTTTAAAGCATGTTTTTTAAAGGTGGTAATGCGTGACCACAGTAGTGTGGTTACTGATGAAGTAATGAGTAACGTTTCTTCTTTTGTTCGTTGCGCTCTTGTCATTAGGTTAAAGTTGGTCATTAAAAATCGTCTCATTTATGTGATTGTGTATCTGATGACGGCTTGTTGTATAGTCACTGTCAGTCAAATCTGATACCCCGCATAGTCCCGATAAGGCATGAACGACATAAATCAACTTTATTTTAAGTTGAAACCATGTTTTTAGGAGCTTAAAACAGCGAAACGGGAAAAAAGAGAAAACCTTTTTAAATGATGCCAACCAGCTAACGAGGCTGCTGCAGAAGCACCCTCAAATCATCATCTTTTGGCCATCTGCACGAGTCAGGAGAGAGTTTTCTGATATCAGAGGATGTCATGAAATGAAGGTAAAGTATATAGTCGTTTCCTCTGTGTGCAGACATGACTGAAAGGCAGCACAAACAGAAATAATGAAACTGTACGAGGCCCTCCCCCCAACTCAGCTCACACACAAACAGACAGGCAACACACTCTAGCATGTGCGCACAACAAAGATATCCCACATGTGCCGAATGCGACGCTGAAGCACAGAATGTGGATGAAAATGGTCGGAGTGATTGTAGTGGGTAAAGTGATGAATGGTTTGTGGTTTGTGTGGACTTCTCCTGCTAATCCACAGCCAACAGTGCTGACTGGAAATATTTTCCAGTGTGCTCTGTGCGTCCGTGATTTGTGCATTTGCTTTCATTCCATATTAAAATGCTGGAACTACCATCGCATGTTTGCAGGAGTAGTGGGTGCTGCTCGGGGTGGATGCATACACACATAATGTGTTTATTATTGGTGCAGCAGAGGTTGAGATCTACCCAGCAACTGGATTAGACATGTCGGAGGAAGCTACTTGACTTAAGCTGTCTGCCATTTACACATAATGTATCTTTCATGCATGTTTCATGTGCTGACCTAATTCCTTTCAGAGTGGGGAAAAAAAAGCAATATGTTGCACATGAGAACACACCAGAGCGTGCAGCTGATCCTTTCGACATCCTCATCCCCCAACAAGGGGACGGGAAGGCTTGGACAAATGGAAACAGAGCTGCGATATTATCACTTGGATGCCCTGGAAAGGCAAGAGCAGAAGCTTTGGACCACCCCAGCAGAGTTATTTTAAGACATTTGTTTTTACTAAATCTACACTGCATCCCACGGAGACGGAGAGCAGAATCAGCAATTAGCATAGCGTGGGGCTGCTGCACAAAAAGAGATACTTTGCTCTGTATGGCAGATGTAATTAAAGCAAGCGATTAATCCTAGAGTAAGAACGGGGGAGACTGATCACTCTGTCAGACTCTCTAAGCAGTGTAAAATAAGGAGGCGGCGGAGGATGAGGAGGAGGACTAGGGGGCAGCAGCTGCAAACATCAGTTTGCTCGAGGCAAGGCTCTGTACGAATAAGGTCAAAGCCATTCCGTTATACAGAAAGAAACCCCACAATGCAACCTTATTCATTTGTAGAGATGATGTTGGGTGGATGGATGAGCCACCTAACCTAAGATGCTGACTAGCTTTGTATTCTACAGCGTGACGGAGGAGTTGGCATGTGTAGGAAAACTGGCAACTCGATCACGTGTAACTTAATTGTTGGTCTCGATTTTTGATGTTGGCGTCTTTAGTAATCTGTGTTGCACAATTAGTTTTTTCCTCCCATGGCAACTCCCCGGCCCTGAAAACCACATGCAATGATTAGTGAGCTGCTAAATTCATTTAAAGGCCACAACTGGACATTACATAGACTAGGGGGCTGCAGTAGGAAGTGCACCTAATGTCTGGTCCAACTGATTTCAAGATTCAAGATTCAAGATTCAAAACACTTTATTAATCCCAGAGGGAAATTGTTTGCCATAAATACAGCCG
>JAUMTR010000022.1:2484591-2497418 GCA_032270685.1 Microctenopoma stevenorrisi | reverse complement strand
CCCAGCAAACCACAGCAAAGAAAATCACGCTGGACACCACAGACTCATAAAACATCCGCAGCATGGTGCTGCAGACACCATTGGACAATGTCGCGTACAGTTCCTCTGGGTAGTGTCTGCTGTAGGTAACTGTTTTATGTAACTGAGCAGCTTTGCGTTTTAGACTATTGTTAGGACACATTCTGGTGACATCATCTTGGGCTCTTTGAAACTGGGATGATAAATCTTCCAATAAAGCAGGTCCAACCTAAGTAACCCGGCCTCCTTCTAACCTTGAAACATCCCCTTTCAGAGGAATCCTAGATTTCCCTTATTTTATTTGCAGCTCACGCGCGCTACACACTTGACGCTGTGTCCTCCCCACTGCTACAGTCTCCTATCTGTCACTGACTAACGCAGGCTGCACACGCCGTAGCTGTACCTGATGAATGATTCAGCACAACCTGTGCACATTGTACGTTATTATTGTAGCAGCCAACACTGCGATGTGTATTTTACAACCTGGTGAGATGCATTTTTACAAACTCAACTGCAGCTGATGTTAAATAATGACACCATCTTATTTCTTCGAGCATTAAAAAACAGAATTGTTCTTTGTGCATTTCTTCAGGCATTACAGGTGCTAGCTTTAGGAATAATTCATGATTATTAAGCGAGGTCCCCGTTGCCTTCGACACAGATTCACGATTGGTCAGTGTGTGACAGTAAATTATTTTGTGACGGTGCATCAGGAAAGTCTGCATAATTAAAATACACAATAACCACTGCAGTAGTGGAGTAGTAGAAAAGCGCAGCGTGCACCAACCACCCAACACAGCAAACCCAGACTTATTTTTCTATTTAAAGTCAGTTCAACATCAGTGAATGATCAGCAGAGGAATTCTCCCTAAACGTTTATCTAACTGGTAACTGTTCCCAAAAGCTCTGCCATCCGCGGGAATGTGACCGTTCTGCAGCTGAGATCAATTGTAAAGTGCTCTGGTGCAAATTGCACCACAAATGGACACTCTTTAACTGCACGTTTGAGCAGTTACGCTGCTGATGTGGATGTTTCTCCCGTGTGACGGCACAGCACTTAAATCCCCACACAACACGTAAATGCTGCCGCCATAGTTTACAGCGCAGCGCCAGTGAAAGTGTCAAACTTGACTCTGACCTGATACTTGGACGATGTGATTTAGCAGAAGTAAACTGGTTAATGAGTTACGGTTATGTACAGCTACATTACACGTCCAGACGAAATTATTCATTTGAAGACTGGACGGTGTCTAAATATAAATGTGTATGCATCACTTTGCATTGCGTAACGTTTTGCTGCACACAGCCTTATGTGTGTCACAGTTTCTTTCATGAAGCACGATTCATTGGCAAAATCTGTTCACGTTGCAGGGAAGCATCTTTCTTCTTTTCTTGCAGGATTTGCACATTTATAAAACAGCTGGAAGGTAATCCATCTGTGAGGTGACGTAACGCGGCAGGAAAAGTGCAGGTGTAAATAAGATATGACTTACTCGCTTCCATTCAGTGTCCCTGTAATCCACGGCGTGCACACAACCTGCCTGGGGAAAAAATGCAGCCATAACTAATGATATTAATTACAACTCGTTTCTGTTTTGTTTACTTCATGTGAACATTAGAAAGCTAACATTTCTATGTTCTATATGAAGACAGCGTCACTGCAGTTGCTTCAGAGTCTTTCATCCTAACGTTCGCTCGTGTTTTTTACCAGCTCAACGCGGTTGGTGTGCACCACCTTAAATTGACCTACTATTGACCGTCAGATGACGCCTTGTAAATAATGACTGAGACGCGTGTTCCACGTCGTTGTTTATATCCTTTGCTTACTGCTCGTGTGTCCCCGAGGAGAAATCCAGCCACTGACTTTTATCATCTCTGCTGTAACTCAGGCCTTCCTGCTGTTAATGTATGGACCTGCAGAAAATCGATGTGCAACCACAAAGTCTTTGTTTACACAGCGAGTGGTGTTGTTTGAATAATTAATAATTAGTCTCCTGTGTGGATGAAGTGGACATAAGTAGAGGATGAAGTGCTTTGTCTTCGTTGTTGAAAACCAGAAACTACCCAATGAAAGTTGGAGAGATGGATTTGTGCCTGTCCTGTAGTGTTCAGCAACACTTCTTGTCTTATCAGGTGTGACACATTTCTGACCTCAGTCACAGGCTGATATTTACTGATGAAATATCTTTTGCACCATGGCGTTCAACCTTCCTGAGGAGGTCCACACAGACAGTAAGATGCAGGATGAGTTTTCATGATGACGTCTTTGATGTGTATTTTTTAACACTTGTTTTTGCAGTGTTTTAAAATAAATCGAATACATCTAAATTTTGAATTATTAGTCAGACCAAATGAAATCCAAATGAATAAGCATAATAAATAAAAGAAAGTCTGCAGCACTCATTTGCACATTGAAAAAAGTCTGATAACATTTACATATAGACTTAAGCTCTGAAGTCCCGCATAGAGAATTGAGATCTCAGAGTTGTCTTTAGGATTAATCCTACATATAATAAATAATAACCAGCATTTCACAGAAGTAGTTTATTCACTGTGGAACATGTTTACTCTGTCGTCTGTCTGTGAATGGACTGTGGATTAGTCCGCATGTGCGTGTGTTTGCGTGTCTGGGTCGTCTCCTCCTGTAGTAACTGATGAGCGTGTGTCTGTTTACCCGCCCTGCTTCTCCCGCCCGGAGGGGCGGGGCCCACATGACGGCGGCAGCAGCAGCAGCAGCAGCAGCAGCTGATAGTGTAGATGCAGATGTAGATGTGACCCCGCTCGGTCGCAGCACCTTGTGTTGAACATCACGTCTAGAAAATAAAAAAGGAGGTTTTTCTTCTATCAACACCGGCTTCCGGTCCGCGCTGCTGGGGAACATACGATGCGGATGCCGCGCGTCTCATGACATGTAAGTGTTTAACTGGTCACGTAACGTGCTTAAAGCGACCATAGGGCACTTAGTGGGGCTGTTTTCCACTTCTGACAGCACTGTACTGGTCCTGTAATGTCCCCGTAGTGTTTTGTGGCGTTCAGTGGCAGTCGGTAACAATGAGTGATGTGAAAAACCTAACAACAGTCTTTAGGAGACGTTTGAGAGCAGCAGTGAATACCAGTGCCTAGAGATGGAAACATCATCATGAGCCTTAAACTCTTTCTGTGCAGCAGCAGCAGCAGCAGCAGGTTTGTGTGGTGAAACGTAAAATGTGTAAACTGACTTTGACAAATTCCATCTTTGTTGCTCTTAAAGATGATTCCCTGCCTGCCCAGAAGAACCGTTCATGTTCCTCCAAATCCCTAGCAGCCATCCTCTTTGATAAATATTTCAACACAACTTAAAAATTAAATATACAGCACAGTGGCTCCCTGAATTTCATTATGCTTCGTTACATGCTGGGCCGCGATTGGCTGCAGCCCTCCGTCTCTCTGTGTGGCAACAGCCTTCCCCATCCGCCCGGCAACTTCCTATTCGTCATGCCGTGGTGATCCTCTGCCTCCAAGGGCCCCTTCTGCAGCATCCAGCGTGGTAACCACGGCAACGGCAGCCTGACCCTGGGTTTGCTTCTACCGTTACCACGGGCTTGACCTGAATTCCTCGCTGCATCCCAGGGTGGGAGCAAATGTCTTGGGCGACTGACCTGTTTCTTATTGTTGGTGGTCGGTTAGCTGCTCGTTCGTGGGTCAGTAAACTCAGTCGTGATTGAAGAGTCAGTCACAGGTATATTCATTATCCAGAGTGACTATTTTGTGATATCATATAAACCAAAGAGTTGATTAAGGAAAGTTGAAGATCATCAAAATAAAAGTCTTGTTGAAAAGCTGCTGACATAATAATCTTGCCTCTGTGCTGGAAATAGAAATCTTTGCCTGCTTCTTGCATCATGTTGCAAAGCTGGAGATTATTTTTCTGATATCAGTTAGATTCTAAAAATGTGTCTTTGTGAATACGTCGCACTTGTGCTCACGTTGCTAAGAAGCTTGGCCCCCATCCACGAGCCAGCGCCACAACACTTCACTTCTTAGGGGATAATTGAGCAGATGTTCGTAGATGTAGACACACGCTGACAAATGAAAAGGAAAGTGCTCGTGGAGCGGTCCCCGCACTGCCCACCGCTCAGCTCTGGGCCTCCTGAGGTGTCAGCTTGTTGTCGGAGCCAGACTGTGTGGGAGTGCCTATTTCTGTCGTTTTCTCCGCGGAGCCGCACTCTCTCTCGCTCTCTGCCACTTGCAGGGTGCCGCGCAGCAGAAACCAGCTCAGTCGGCCTCTGTGGTTCTTTGCCCGGCTGTCTGTCTGTCTGTCATTGTGATCCCACTCTCCAGCTCAACCTGCCGACTTAAGAGCAGTTGAGAAAGGCAGCGAACCAGCTAAGAGGAACAGCCATTGATTGTCTGTCTGTGTCTGCAAAGGGGAAATCAAAGCCGAAACGATTCATTGATTAACAAAAAAAAAATAATTATCTGAGTTTCAAGAAGAACATTTTCTGGTTTTCAAAGTGAATCTATTTTGTATTTTTATTTCTTCTGTAGTGTAGTTAACTGAATATATTTTTAGACAAAACAAGTAATTTAGTAATTTTCTGGCCCTTTCGCTGTGGGAAACTGTGATGCTTTCTGTCACATACAGTGTCATAAAACATGCACTAAAGGGCTTTTTCAAAACGTTCTTTACTTAATCCATTGATTCAGTCAATTTTATAGCCAGAAAATACAGAAACAAATAGTGACATCTTCAGATGATCTGATAATTGAACTAAAATCTGAACAATATTCAGTTTATTTGCTAAGAGAGAAAGAAAGAAATGGAAGCAGCAGAATGTTTCTTTAAAGCAGCTATAATCTAGTTTGATAACAATGCATCCAACATTATCGTGAGGGCTTGTAGTGATGAACCTGCAGAGAGTTATCACCAGAATCTTCTGCGCTTCTTTGTTCGTCAAACTGTCCCTCCAAGGCTTCACTGCTCAGGTTTATCTTAACTGCTCTTGTGGGAGAATTTTTTGTTGCAGCACATATCGCGACTCGTTGCGCATCACTTGCTAAGCAGCACAGAGGTGGAGACTTTATGGTGAACATAGCAGAACGTTTAGTATCTAAAGAGCCAGATTTTTCTGTCAGCAGGTGGTAGAGACCCAAAAGGAGCTAAAAGCTAAACTGCTTTTGTCAGGTGGCGAGGCAGCGTTGCTCTGTGGCTCTCTCTGACACGCATGTGGCCAAATCATCAGGAATAAGTGCTTTAATGCTCATGTTCCGAAAGATTAATGCTCACTAGATGTCTGTCAAATGACTTATTAATGAAAAGAGTGCTGAAATGAGTGTTGATTACCTGATCAGTTCTGTGAAATTGGAAACTTTTTTCATTCCAGCTTGTAAAATTAGCTTGTTGCTCATTATTGCAGCATTGTGTGAAAGTGCTAAAACCTTAGCTACAACACGTCCTCCCACTAAAAATAGACCTACCAAAACCAAAAATAATCACAAGTACAGGACAAAAAAGACAAGAACAAAAACACATAATTAGGACACAGCAGGATGATCTAAAACCTCCCATCCTGTCTGCAGCGGCATGTACGACGTGTAACTGTGCAGCACATTCCTGTGTACTTCATCTAATATACGCATGCAGCCTAAAATAGTGTCAAATCAGACGGGATCGCAGGCTACAGATGTCTTCACTGACCTCAGAGGGGGCAGTTGTGCTGAAGCTGATTTTATTTCCCCTCCATGTGTCTTTGGAGATGCCTTTTAAAAGCATTCCATTGTTTGTGTGTTTGGAGCCCGGGAAGGCCTGGCTGCCCTGAAGCCACGTGAGTCACGCTCAAACAATGCGAATCTCTGTTTTCCCTGCACTGCTCACAAATTAGACTGGAATCAATAAAGCGTTCAGAGCCAGTGACCCACATTTTCTTCTCTTCACGTGCTGGTGGGGTGTCAGTAGTGCTCAGCCAGCTGTGTTACAAGTCACATCAGAAATGCCTTTAGTCTTCACGAGCGCTGATTGATGTCACTTCTGTGAATTCGGTCTGTTTAATTTGTGTTGTAGATGTGATGGACCAGCAGAGGGCGCTGCATTCAGGTTGCCTGGTCTCAGGGGTTCGTACGCCTCCTGTCCATCGCAACAGTAAACTGGCCAGCCTGGGACGCATCTTCAAGCCGTGGAAGTGGAGGAAAAAGAAGAACGAGAAGCTGAAGCCCTCTGCACGTGAGTGTGACACAAGGCGTCAGCGCCATGAGAACACGCAGGCTGTAGTGCAGCATCTCTCATGAATGTGTGTGTTGTGCAGTGGTGGAGAAGAAGGCAGCTGTGCGACAGAAGAGAGACGACCTCGTCAGGAGGAACCCCGGGCAGACGGAGCCAGGTGCGGGATAACAGATGAACGCACGCAGGCCCCAGGCTGATCACAGTTGACTTGTTTAGCCACATGATCCCAACGCTGACTCACTCTTGTCCTCTTCCTCTGTGAATGCTGTGTGCAGAGTCCGATCTTGCTTGTGGAGGCAACAATGAAGATCCAGACACCCCGACTCACTCTGATGGCGAGGACCAAGGGGAGGAGCCTGTGGCACCTCTCGCTAGCACCAGTGAAGACCTAGGCAGTGATTTAGAAACCTCAACAGGTGTAGAATTATATCTATATTTAGAGATGTGTGTAGAAATCTCTCATTGTCCACTAGGTGGAGACAGAGACTTCCTAAACACTCTTTCACTCTCTGCTCTGTTTCAGTACAAGATGTGACGGAGGACTCAAAGACAGCGGGGGACCCCTGTCAGAGTGAAGACGGAGAGGACGAGAGCACCTCACTGAGCGACCCCAGCGACGAGCAGTTGATGGAGGCTGCTGAGGGGAAACAGGAGGCGACTGTGGCCCGGCCTCAGAGGCGAGCCAGCACCCCTCCTCCACCCAACCTGCCAGTTAAAATCCTCACCAGATTGGGCAGCCTGGACGGTGAGTTTGCCGGGATGAGACTGGTGTAGAGCCCGACCCGCTTGAAGCGTTGTCTCACCGTGGCGATTTTCCTCCAGGTGCTCCTGCAGTTCCACTTAAAAAGTCCCCCGCCACCTTACCCAGGAACTTCACTCTTCCCAAAGACCCTCACAGCTCCCTGTTGAGAGGCAGGATCTCCACACCCACCGGATCCCCCCACCTTGGGGGGGCGCTCCACCCACAGCTGCCCCCCAGCTGCATCATTGAAGAACTGCACCGTGCCCTGGCCACTAAACACAGACAGGACAGGTCAGACTCTGATGCTTTGTTGATTCCTGTACTTATATACTTATATATATATAGTTTTTATTTTATCTTTTTGTATTATGTGATTTTCGACTTTTAAGTCATCATTTGACTCGCTGCAGTGAACATGAGCAGCGAGCGACCTTTGATCTGTTCTGGGAAAACACTTCCCAGACTTTAACGATTCCGTGTTTTCCCAACTTTCTAACTACTTCAGACAAACTTGACGGAAGTCAGACTGTCATCACACAAATCCTTTCTGAAACCTGTACTTAACAGACTCCTCTTGTCATGCGTGATCTCAGTTTCCAGGCAAAGGAGGCGCGCGCGTCTCCTAAACGCCGGCTGGACGGCCGCCTGTCCCGCACGTCGAGCTCGGAGAAGGAGCCCACAGGAGACTCGGAGAGCAAGAAGGAGTCCGATGAGAACAAGGAGAACAGGCGTCTGGACGAGTACTTGAACGATCAGGACAGTTGGAACGAGTCAGTGATCTCTGGTAGGTCTATTGTCTTTCCCGAAGTGTATGATGGAGTATGTGTTCTCGAAGCCTAGTTCTCTGCCATTGATGTGGGTTCTTGGTGCACAGTCTCCTGCCATTAACATGTCAACAGGTAAACAGTAGAGTTATGAGGGACGTGCCACCAGCCCCGGGGGTGATGTCATACGCTGAGTCAGACACTTTATTTAGAAACCTAAAGCAAATAAATTCACTTGCAGTATGGTAGCGTTCCGTTGTCACACAAAGACCAGGACTGGACGGCAGAAACCAGCTGTAATAGACCAGTGACATTCCTTTGTGCTCGAGCAGGAACGCTGCCGCGCAGGATGAGGAAGGAGCTGCTGGCTGTGAAACTTCGGAACCGGCCCAGCAAGCAGGAGCTGGAGGACCGCAATATCTTCCCAGTCCGCAGTGACCAGGAACGCCAGGAAATCCGCCAGCAGATTGAGATGAAGCTGGCCAAGTGAGTCCCAGATCAGACTGCCATCAGCATCCCTCCCTATGTGCAGTATGTGTGTTTCATCACTCACTGTTGTTTGTCTGTCGCCTGTCCAACGTCCACTAACGTCCACCGCTGCCTACAAATGCATTTCATCTGCAGTTAGACTAAAAATAAAGGTGATGGGGTCTAGATCCCCTGGGAAGCATCAGCTATTTCACCCGTACTGCGTATTTTATTGTGAAATCATCACTACACTGAATGACACTAGGTGTGAGATGCTGGTCATAGCATTACCTAGAGATTCTCTCTGTGAAATGACCAGCAGGATGTGGTGACGCAGCTTTTCCAAGTGCATAAGCACATGCAGACCGGCAGGATTCCTGGCAGGAAGCCTCCACTTACCCTGCAGCGGTATAGGTTGGTCTACTGTTCCGTGACCTGGTCACAATCTGAATCTACTACTTGATGAAGCTTTGACAACCAGCCAGCAACCTGGTGTAACCCAGAGATATGAGTCAGGCTTTTCCCTTCACGTTGGTCCCATTTAGGAATTCCTCAGTGTTTTTTTTTTTTACATCCTACACATTTACATCGGCTTAAAGCAGCTTTGGGTTCTGGTTTAGAGATGTTCACTATCATAGTGGCCTCAAGACAACGTGTCGCTGCTTTATTAGCCACACCTGGCTGATAAAATCTGTTCTACCAGCCCTGCAGGAATAAGTTCACTTCGGGTTGAGACTAGAAGCGTCGTCTCTGCTGTGAGGTCGGAGTCGTATTCTGTGGTGCTGGTGAATGTATCTTACATGATGCTTTGTTTTTATAGCTCTGCCAGACTGTGTTGACTGAAAAATATCGCTTGCCGCTCGTTTCCTCTTTTCTGGGTCAAGTGGTCTGATTTCTGGAGTGTGGTGTAGGATTTGCTGACAGGCAGTAGAGGAATGCTTCACAGAACATAATCGTATTCGTCACGTTATGTAAAAAGACTGTTATTATGGTGACTTTAATAGGATTAAAAGTCCAATCAGGTTAGTTTGCAGTGTGTGCTGATAGGCTTATGCAATGCACAGAGTGGGAGAAAGAGGCTTCACATCTTTCTGGAAATGTACTCCAGTGTTTACCAACCTGCTTGGCTGAGCTGTCTTTCACTAAAGGGCCATTTTCCCTTTTGATGCTTTATTAATATGTTGTATTCATATGTGCAGCACTTCTTCCCCCACTGTCAGAAGCTCTGAGCCTTGCACGCTGTCACACTGTTCCCTCAGCAGGCTCTTAACACGCTCACTTGTTTTTCATACCTTTGTTAACACAGGCAGCTGTGATCGCTGCCTGGTAGTGAAACGTTCACACGCCGCTCTGCGCCAAATGCTGCCAAGTGCTTCAGTTTGAGGCTGACCTGCTTTCAGCTGCCAAAATTTGATTGAAACCGAATCTATTCTTCTCTGGAAGTGTAACAAACCACACACTTGTAAATAGCGTTTTCAGATGCATCATTACCCCCAGTTCACAGTAGCTGGTGGACTGGATGCAGCTTGTTAGGAAAGGCACTGAAGTGCGTAATGTGCAATTTGAATATATGTCAGTTTGCATCATAAGAGCGTTTTACAGCTTTTCTCATCACAGTGACTTTCTCTCTGTCCAGATCCAGACTAGACTTAGTGTTTCCATCACTAGGGGGCAGCACAATTTGCCCGTGAACCAGATGTCAGACTGTGAATATCAGACATTAAAGTGGACATAAGAGTGTGACAGAGCTGTCAGTCATTGAATTGTAACAAGCCTGAGGCAGTTTCATTTTAAGCGGAGCGGCCAGTGAAGTTCAGTGGGTTTATGCTCACATGTATTTAAGTTAAAATTAGGTCAACATATAGAAAAATCCCTCCTTGTTTGACCACACCGAGAGGGAAACGCAGCAGCATGCTTTTGATGAGGCTAATTCCTTGTTGCTAAGCCCTCAGCTTCTGGCATCACGATGCTCCCTCGCCCCCGTGGCGTTTCACAGGTGCCCGTCAGCCTGGATCACCAGAGCTGCTTTCACACACGTGATGTGTGTGCATCACGTACTAACTCGCTCCACGTAATTAGCAAAACTCTTTGGCCTCTGGTCTGCAGGGGGCACTGTAGTGAGACGCAACAGCATCCCAAACAATGCTTACGTAAAGTTTCTCTTACATAATGAAAACAGGAAGTAATCAATTATGTGTCATAAGGGAGGGAAGCATGACCGCTGGGTTAGGAACGGCATGTACACAACGCGGGGTGAGGACAGAGGTCAGAGCAACAGGTCTCACACAGCTCATTCAGTTTGTGACATTAAGGCATTGATTGGTTTTGTGACCGTAGCATCTGCACTTAAGCAACGGGGTTTATCAGTGGTCAGAAAAAGTTCCAACAACATTCTCCTGCTGAAAGACAGGTCAGGCAGGACCATAGACCACCACGCGAACGCCGGCGTTTCTAAACACTGCCAGTACAATCACAATTAGGATGAATTACCTCTGTGTGGTTAATCTGTGGAGCCATCCCTCATTAAAATGCTAACATACTAAACAAATCTTCATCTGCAGCTACCGTCACTGATTGTTTCCAGGGACGTGTAATGAGTTAATGAAGCAGGTGCCGCTGGAGAACGTCACCGGTGTGGCACAGTTTGTAAAATGCCATCTCCTGCAGGAGTATGGATGTGAGAATGAAGTATGATTAGAGGGGTATTTATGGCCAACTGTGGGAGGCTCGCTTTACAATAACTGAGATTTAGGAAGCAGGACAGTGAGGACACGCATTGTTCTGTCGTTTGTCTGAGGTCAGACGTTTCTGATGCTCGTTCCAGATGTTTAGGGAAAATAAGCAACAGATTTAATACATAATACATTTATGCTCTTTAATATTAGATACTATGACGAGCTTGAAAAGAGTAGAACTGCCCCTTTATTAGAGGTAAAATCATAAGCTTCACTTTTCAAACAATTTTGCTGCTTTGCACAAACTAAACGATGGTGACGCTGGTTCCCGTCAGAACACGTTGGAAGTGGTGAACGAGCGCACGCATTAGTGTCCCCTGTCAGACGTTCTGTCTGCAGGCCGGTTCGGCCCCCACAGGTGCAGCTCCGCCTGCGACTGACTGCAGGACTAGCTGTTTCAACCAGAGTCGTGCACACAGCTGAGTCAGACCTGTGGACAGCTGAGGCATGCCATTGTTTGGGTTGACGGCACCGTGTGCTCGTCTGCCAGCGCCTCAGTCCTGCCGGGGGGGACGTGACGGGCCCCTCCTGGCAGCTCACACAGCAACAAATGTAAAGGGACAGTCTCTGAACTAGTGATTGTGTACACACTGAGGGAATCGCTGAATGAGTCGTGCCGGAGTGAACAGAGCAGTGTTTGTGGAGGTGGCTAGCACGCTTTGTCCTGTTTAAAGTGATGTTTGAGTACTGTGAAGGGCCTTGGACGCCCAGCTGTTTGTACAACACAGGGAACAAAACAGCCTTTATTGTGGATACAGAACACTCCGTCTTTCTCACCTCGACTCCAGAGCAGAGCAGCTCATGCTGAATCCTTCATTTGAGGTACGCTGCGGCTTTCACATCACCTGAAAAGTAAATTGGATTCAGTTGAACTAAACACATTTTCACCAGCCAACAGCAACACAACACAGAAGCCACTCACGCCCTGTGTCAACGGTCATGTTTTAGTCATGTGTCAAAAGGTGTGTGTTGACACAATGCAGGCGTGAGAGACCTAAGTCAATAAATGATACATTATTATTTGTAATTAAAATATTGCAGAGAAGATAAAGTCCTCGTGTGTCAGTTATTGTAGGGTGGGGGGTGTATGTGACGGTGGGTGGGAGAATGTCTTTGCAGGGGTGTAGATAGAAGCTGCTCCTCAGTCTGGCCGTATGAGTCTTAATATTCCTATAGCTTTTCCCAGAGGGCAGCGGGACAAACAGTCGTTTCCTTCTACAGTAGAACAGTTACCGATCTTCCCACGAGTACATTCATCACAAGGTCAGAGATGCTCGGGGAAGAGTTTTCTCTCTACAAAGAACATGAAAGCACAACCGAGGTTCACTGAACTGCATTTAAACAAACCACAAGACCTCTGGTGGAGTGGAGTCAGTCTTGCAGTCATTGAACTGAAAACAGTGTTGTGAAGAAGAATGGGCCAAATTCCTTCACGACAATGTGAGAGACTGGAAGTCACGCAGAACACTTTATGTTCATGCTTATAACACGCACGCACACACACACACACACACAGTGTGGTTGAATAGAATGACAATGCATCATTCCCGCACATGGCAGCAACGCAATGTGACCTAGTATGAACCCAACTACACCCATTTTACCTAGAAGCTAAAAATAAGCTTCATTCCTGTTATTTGTTGGATTCTGTAATCCAGCAGTTCCACTGTCCATGCTCTGAAGAGACCCGCCATTCCCCCTTGGTTCACAGGAAGTACGGTGCTCTGAGCTCTGCAGCGTGATGCAGAGCAGTGGGCTGGCATGGGACGGGAGAAGGGAACCCTCTGCGGCTAAATTTAGCTCGCAGCGGCAGCATACTGCAGAAGCAGCCATAATCGATGGTCTCTCGGGGGGGGGGGGGGGGGGGGGGGGGGGGGGGGGGGGGGGGGGGGGGGGGGGGG
>JAUMTR010000022.1:2437370-2477080 GCA_032270685.1 Microctenopoma stevenorrisi | reverse complement strand
CTAGCAGCTGTCCAAACAACAATTTCCCCAAGGGGATCAATAAAGTATTCATTATTATTATTATTATTATTATTATCTCTCTCTCTCTCTCTCTCTCGCTTGCTCGCTCGCTCGCTCTCTCTCTCTCTCTCTCTCTCTCGCTCGCTCTCTCTGTGTGTGTGTGTAGATGTGCAACATGTGTTGGAGCGAAACACAATCATGTGGTCGACAACACAACTAACAAATTAAAAGCGTGTGTTCATACCACACTTAGTGCGTCCGAAAAGTAAGCCATACCCAGACGGCTGCGCGTGTCCGTTTCTTTTTAATCTGCCGAACTAGTCCACCAGCTCTGATCTGATGAAGAGGAGACAGATTAAAAATAAAAGAAGTGACATGTAGCGATCTGTCTGCTGTATCTAATAAAGAGAAATCCTGTTAATCTGCCAGCGTCTCGCTCTCTAACCCGGAGTGGACGTCGCTGCACGAGTCCTGTCCCTCAGCACAGGGCCACTTCATGTGTGCGCGATCAGAAGTTAGCTGTGTCAGAGACAGCGAGACACTGTCCAGTCCCATGAAAAAGACAGACCGTGTATTTATCTATACTGAGAACCTCCATGTTTTTTTTCCTGTCAACAGAGAGAAATGACCAGACAGAACAGGAGGAGAGGAGGGAAATCAAACAGCGCCTGAACAGAAAGGTAGGTGGCTGCTGTGTCAGTTTAATCCCACGTTTGGGCAGAAGACGGGGCCTCACGTGGACCTTTGGGATTTACATCACAGTAAATGCACTGTTATGTTGTTCATTTCTTCTCCAGCTAAACCAGCGGCCGACGGTGGACGAGCTGCGAGACAGAAAGATCCTGATTCGTTTCAGTGACTACGTGGAAGTGGCCAAAGCTCAGGACTATGACAGGCGAGCTGACAAGCCCTGGACCAGACTGTCTGCGGCTGACAAGGTAGATATCAGATCAGCCGTAATGACAGAAACCCCTCCCTTCTACCGCACCACACTGTGCACTGGGAGACAGGGCGGTTATGTAGCTACCTCTACCTGTCACACTGCACAGTGTCAGGAGTAGCTCTCAGTGCAGGGGATGGCCTCCACGGGTTTCTTTGCCCGAGGCCCACGAGAGTCCGGGATCGCTGGACTCAAAACATGATACAGCAAATAAATGTAGGACATCTTACGTGCATGAAAAGTCCTTCAGAAACCCTGTGTCTCCTCATTAGAGTGCAGCTCTGACAACAGGTGAACGTTTGTGCTGACTCCTCTTCCAGATAAAACCCAGTTACACTCACGTCATTTGCACCGCCTCTGCTTTATTGTAACACACACCTGGGCTCACGCTGCATGTTGCTTTCGTTCCTCAGGCGGCGATACGGAAGGAGCTGAACGAGTTCAAAAGCAATGAGATGGAAGTGCATTCTCTGAGCAAGCATCTGACAAGGTGAGTGTGATCCTGCGCTGCTCTGTGTTTGCTTTAAGGGGGTCATGGTGACATTGTGCAAACACTCAGAGGCGCATTATCTAGTTTCACATCAGCGAGTGAGTCCCCCTGCAGAGAGGGGCTTAAATTTAGCTGCAGCGCAGCGTCCTGAGACCCTTCTGCACCACCTTTTCACTATAATGAATGAACGCACATTTTTAGCTTACGTTTTGCTTGAGTCAGGACTGTCTGGAGCTGAAAAACCGGAATTAGTCCAAGTTGCGCTTACACAAGCTTTTTTTTGTAGAGGAGAGGTCGTTTGCTACTTTTAGGAGCCGTGGCCACTGGGCTAAAAATAAAACTATTGATTGATGAAACCCCAGCATGTGAATATTTTAGCTCACAGTTTCCCCACTTCTCCGCCTTGCAGGTTCCATCGGCCTTAGCAAGGTTTCTTCTGTGAAGAGTTGCTGATATGTGGTTCTGTCAGTGAAGACCTTGCGCAGAGTCTTCCAGCGTCCTGGTGCACAGTCGGTGGGTGTCCTGATATTTGGGTCCAGAGAACCTTGGAGGCTATGTCTCTAGAGGCGGAGCTGCCAGTGGACGGGGACGCATGCAGAAAGCTCCTCCTAACCCTCACTTTACCATGACACGGGAGCAGGAAGAATTGAGGTCGTGTTTTCTCCACAGACAAGCAGAGACTTCTTTTTGTAAACTTTTTTTTGGGGGAAGACGTCCTTTTTGACGCCGCAGAGGGGGAAACGTGCATGTGACCGAGTCGTCGACCAGTCCCACTCCAGTTTCTGTAGTCACACCCTCGAGCTGTGTCTGAGTCTCACCGATTCAGTTGATGAGTTTCGTACCAACACTGTAAATGTTCTTAAGCAGAAACCTTGACTGTGTACTAGACAAAAAAAATCCCTTTGTAAGCACTATTTATTGTCTGCACAATACAGGTTTTCAATTTGTAACAAACTTTGTTTTGTCTTGTTATTTTAAGGATGGAAAAATGAGGGAGGAGCGTGATTTCAACTTGGGTGTCTGCAAATAAACAGGGATCGTGCTTTAGGAAGCAGATACTAAAGGTTCAGTCACCTTGTGGCATCAGATCAAGCAGTTCGCAGAGTGCAGGCCATGAACAGCAGACTCACAGAAACAAGCTCACCTGACTGTATTTGCTCAGTTTATCGTGGATTGCTGCTGCGTGACACTGGCAGACGAACAAGAATGAAAGAAACAAGCCATTGTGTTCGACTTACCGAGATTTGGCTTCCCCCTTGTTCCCTGAGCTCATTATTCCCACTCACAGACCCTGAGTGATATGTTCTGCAGGTGCACGTGAGGTTGCTGAAAAGCCTCTTTAAAAAAAAAAGATCTGGTATCTGGTATTTTAGCAGAGCAGTTTTCAGCTTCCTCCTGACATCAACATGTGAGTCACCGCCCCCGTCCTGCCTCTGCTGGACGAACAGATGGCAGCTCCAGTTTAAACGGTGCTGTCCTCCAGGGCCGCGTGCCGCGCAGAGTAACGAAACAAGCAGCTACTGACGTGGCTGATAGTGGCCCAGTCCGGTCCAGGAAACCTGTGGAGGCGCGTGGGATGAGCAGGGGATGCTCTCATGGGCGTGAGGGAAGGGTTGTCCTGGTTTCCGGTGTGTCCCCCCTCAGATGAGTAGCCATGCACGCTGAACATATGTTCTGTGGTTTTTTAAGAACATAACAATCACACAGCTCTTTTCTTTTTTTTTAAACACACAGGTTTTAATGGTTGTTTAAAGGAAGTGAATCGTTTACTGAGAGCGGCATCGATACACCAGTTTTTCCATTTAAATCTGAGCCGGTCTCCAGCTCGAACGTCACCACTGAGCACCATCTTAGCTCCTAATATGGAGCCTTCTTATATAACTACCGGCAACAAGCACAAGATGACGGCCCCAAATAAAGGCTCAGCACCGCGAGGCAGCATGGAGGTGCCCTCACAACTGACTGGCACGACCACCATACAAAACAAGCACGAGCGACGAAACCCTTCTTAGATCGTCTACAGAGGAGGCTCCAACAATGCCAGCACTGAGGTTGTAATCTGCTGTCATGCACATGTCTTCATAAGTCATCGTATGTGAGTTCAGTAGTTAGAGCCAAGCCTCAGGGGCCAACGACTGAGGTTTGTTCCGTTGTGAATGTCCTCTGAGACGTTTCTCTCTGAAACACATTCGCAGTGTTAAATACCGTAGGTAACTTTTACTGTTACTGGACCTCTGCTCGTGGAGCATCAAAGGAAACCAGCCTATAATGGCCTGTTTAGTCCATGTCCAACAGTGTTGTACCATGATCCACTGGACTTATTTAGGTGAGCAGGTACCCAGATTTAAACAGGGGAAACAATTTACTCGCCTTTGTGTATTTGACAGCTTTAGTCACTAGTAACTTATTCATACAGCATCTAATCACAAGAAAATGCTTAAATTAACTGTCATATGCAGCGTTCAAATGTTTTTACATGCAGAGTAATGTTCCTCAGACGGGACCATTCCTTCACACTACGAGCAGGGAATCATACTTGCTGCATGCATTACTCCTGTCTGACCAAAACATGTAGTTTGAGCAATGGCCCCATCTTCTGTCTCATTGCTGTCACGACGTCTGCCTGCTGCAGAAGTACACGGGAAACTGTCAACCCCCCCCTCAGCGCGGGATGAAAGCTCGTCTGGTGTCTTCTGGTCTCTTTTAGAAGTAACGTAACTGTCAGTCACGTACACGCATGTTCACGCGTCGCAGGTGTTGACGTAAAGACATCATTTCAGCAGGTTTCCTTTCTGTTAATGGGCAGGTTTGATGTCCTCAGTAAGGTTTTAGTTGATCAGAAAACATGTCACACTTAAAGCATGCCATCAAACTGTGAGTAGAGGAATGCCCTCCTGTGAGCCAGACACCGCCGCCTGCCAGGAAGAGCTCGGGAATCTGGGCTCTCGTATCAGTGGAAACGTTTTGGTGAAAGGTCAGTGCTGCTGGGGCATCAACGGGAGCCGGTCACAGTGCAACACATGAGCTTTTGCTGCCCGGCGTAATCTGCTTTCCAAACAAAACAAGTTCCAGAAGAATGAGGTCAAGCCCCGCGGATCACAGCAGTAAAAAGTAAACTAGATGCTCAGGTTGCAAACGGAGGATGAAGTCGTCACCTTTTTCATGATCTGTGCCGTAACACAATATCAGTCATTTAAATAGGTCACCAGACACGATAGGGTGCTGTGTAGGTGGTCGGGGTTTAATAGCAATGAAAGCCCAGCAGGAACACAGAAACCCCACCGTGACTTCAAATAGAAGCACTGATCAAAGAAGCAATAACACTGGTGGTTTTTAGACTAGGTGAGTGTCCGGAGCATCAGAAATGATACGCTCAGTTAGAGCCACGGCTGTCAGAGACAAAGACCTTCCTTCAGACAGAAGAAAACATTAGGAGAAAGTCAAATAAAACGCGATACACGAGGCAGAGGTAGATTTAGATGCAGACTGAAGACGAATAAGGACGACTGTAGCTCCAGCACCGCGTGGAAATGTGTTGGACAGGAGTCTATTTTGTTGTTCTGTAACTGAACAATGACCCAAAGCACAGCTCCAAACTATGCAGGAACATTTTTATGCAGGTAGTAATGCACTAGTACAGTATGCAGCATGTGACCTGTATGTGTGTGCAGGTTGTGCAGGCGTTGCAGCTCCTCAGGTGAAATGCAGCAGGCTGTCCTCGCACTCCCTCGGAACAGTCACCTTGAGCGCATCCTGAGCGCAGAGACGCCTCAGGAAGTCCGGCTGAGCTGCCATATTTTCAGGGCTTGAAGTAAGGGAGGGACAGTTCTGCTGACCTTACGAAAGCCCGTTCAAAATTCATCAGCAATCTGAACAGAACGTGCTGCGGTATCAGGGGGTGCTCTTGAACTTTGAAGACCTTGACGTCTTCTAACTCCAGGCCTAGTGCGTCCACAAATCGTACCTGCATGCTCCCGAGTCCTTTCCTCCTCTCTGACATTGAAGAAAGAGACTGAGCTCGTCTCCTCATGATGGTTTTGGTGGGAGGATCAGTGGGCGAGCTGTGCTTAACATCAGGTTCTGGTACCGGGGGAGGTCTTGGACTAGGAGGACGGATACGCACAGGTGCTTTAGGAGGTTGAGGCTTTGGATCATAAATGTCCTGAAGACAGACGGTGGTTATTTTGGCGGTTGATACGCTGCTGCTGGAGCTGCTGAGGAACTGAACTGTCCCGCGCTGCTTTCCAGAACACGTCTGCTGCCATGTCTCACATGCTCTGGCCATGGTCGCACATCAAATCACCTGAAGAAACAAATCCCACAATATCCTGTTACAATCACCAGTCCCCAGACAAAACGGCAGATAATGTCCAACGCATAAAATCTGACACAATGAAAATGTTGCTCCATGCTAAAACCATTCAAGTGGACACTTGTCATGTGGTGTGGTTGAGCTGTGCTCCTGCACTGTTCTCTGAAGATGCCGTTCTTGCTTCTTCATAGGTACAAGGTTAAGAGGCGTAAGGCGTCCCAATGACAAAAAAAACCTGAGTGAGCACAAGGCAGAGACGATGAGAGGGTGCGATGAAGGTCCTCTTCAGCGCTAACTGATTTACATATGTGGACTTTGAGTAGCTTGGCCGGGTTGGTTAAGGCCATCATGGATAACTTAATTGTTTTCGCTCTGCTCGTATGACATTGTTTAATTTATAGCTCGGTTATAGTAGTGTATTAGCCGTGCAACAGGTAATTTGGTCGTCTCATTGATTAAATATTTTGTGGAACATATGTCCATGACAACTGCCGAAGTAATAACCAGGCAATAGTTTGTATATATAATGAATATGTCTAAGAAATAGCATTTCATGTTATTATGTAAATATCTAAGATCCGACTCAGACTGACTGCTGGGATAGTGACAGTACTTTTAGCCAGTATGGATTAGCCAGAGCGATTCAATATGAGGCCATAACTATGTTAAACACAGCTGAAGGTTTTGAAGCATTTGACTCAGTGAAGATAGGCGACATCTGCTGATCTGTCCTTGATACTGCTCAGTGTCTGAAGCAGAACGGCTTCTAATTGGAAACAGGCTTTTATGAACTGAAGTTTGACAAAAACAGTCATACATTACATGTAGATACAAAAAAAAAGTAATAAAACACACCTGTCAGACTGATAACATTCTAACGAGCAAATCAAAGTAGAACAAACAGAGAGATGGAAGAGGACAGGGGAACAAGAATTTCTTCGAATGACCCACGTGAATCATCAATACCAGCGTCGAACACAGGAGTGTGTGGGGAGAGCCCTCAGCAGATTGGAAGACAGGAAGAACTGGGCTCTGCTGATTGGTTTCAGTGAGAGCACAGCGTTTACCAGCTGTGCAGACGGGACACGAAGCTCTCCAGCAGCAGCTGTCCTGTTAACATGGGGGAAGAGAAGCTCCACAGTCCCTCCACAGAGTCCTCCAGGGTGATCTGTCTCCAGGTGCTGCCTTCATACCTGCTGGCTGGGCTGGGCATGGTGACGGCCGGCATGTTGCTGGACCGGGCGCAGGTCAGTGACACACTGGTGGGTGCTCAATCAGATATGGGTGGGACGTCTCCTGTTATAAGCAGGAGCATGGATTGGTAAACTTACCCTGGAAGTCTGCATAAGTCAGGTTTTCATAATGGTCTCCGTCTCTCTGGGGTGAAGGAACTGAACTGTGAGCTTTGCACGTTTGAAGATCACAGTGACCTGATGAGGCTCCTGAAGTCACCCTGCCCCAAGAGGGCAAGTCAACAGGCCTTTGCAAAAAAAATACAGCTAACTGAAGCCACCACCCCCCCACACACACACTGCCCCTCCTTTCCAATGTTAAACAAGTGTGAGTGTCTTTCTAAAGATGTTAAATCTTACATTTTTGTTATACTTTTGTACATCAAGAAACAAAATCATCAGCTCAGGGGAAATTAGTGAGGTCACTCTTTAAGAGCTTTAAAAGTGAAAATTCTTCAAAAGTATTATTTTACAAGTTCTAATCATTACAAAAAAAATCTATTATATAATTGAAACCATTTCATCATAGAACGTTTTTTTATTCAATACCAGAAGCTGCTGAACTCAGCAGTTCTATTAGAGCCATTACAGAAATTAGTCAGCGGCCGCCTCAGTTGAGTGCAAAATGATCCAGGTTCAGGTTCGGTACGGTGGTGACTGTTCATGACTGATCACAGTTCAAACACAGCTTGAAGCCTGAAGGGGGCACTGCGGAGAGCAGAGCTGCCTGTCCAAGCCATGTTTCAAGGACATTTTCCAGCTGAGTCACTGTCCTTGTGTGTGTGTGTGTGTGTGTGTTTCTAAGCAGTTAGTACAAGCTTACGTTCCTGACGTGTATTACATCATGGAACATGAACAGAGGAGTGTTACTGCTGTTTTTCTTTCCTGTCTTTGTGTTCGTTTAGCTGTTTCTAGAGGCTACAGATATAGTTCTGAAACGTATATATATATACATATGTGTGTATGACATAAAAGAAGAAGCACAAAAACAGACAAAGACTGAAGTAAAGGGGTGGAATAGTCTAGGAGATCACAGAGGAGCCGAGTCCCTTCAAGGCAGCAGCAGCACCACGTGTCGGTGACAGGTACAGCACCTGCTGCTGCTCAGAGTGCGTCACCGACTTACAGTCAGGACAAGGGACAGCGGAGAGAGGAGGAGCTATCAAAGAGAGGCAGAACACAACTGCAGCATCCTATGAAGTGATCTGAAAAGGAACCAGGACGACGAGGAAACACTGGAGAAAGAAGAGTCACGACACAGTCTGGTCACCTTGCTTCTACACAGACATCCGCGGCATCGTCGCCCCTCACACACACACACACACACCACTCCACCACAGAGAGCCGTCACGACCTGTCTCTCTGTCTGGAGCATCCCAGTCACTGTAGGACTTCAGACGAGTCGCCGGCGTCCTGCTGTCCCTCAGTGCCCCCTTCACACAGCATCCCCCTGATCAAAATGAGGAAGGGGCTCCAGAGTGGGCATCAGTACAGTGGTGAGGAGAAAGAGAGGGAGGTCTGGAGGGCGACGGAGCAGCAGCACAGGAGGGCTGAGAAGAAGCTGCTGGCTTTCTGGATGTCCTTGTCCCACAGGACCTGGACGTTCTTCAGGCCCCGCGAGAGGCCGAGCTTTCAGCGCTCTGCCTCAGCTGCCCGGCTGCTGAAGAGCGAGGCATGAGGAAGGAAACTGTGAGGGTGTGTGTGTGTGTGTGTGTGTGTGTGGCGCTGGTGTGTGTGAGTGTGGTCTGTCAGCAGCAGAGTGTCAGAAGAGGCCTCACAGACCTGCTGTCAAGAGTGTGTGTGTGTGTGTGTGTGTGTGTGTGTGGATGAGAGCAGCTTCCTCCGCCTTGTCCACCATTCGTATCAGCACTTTGCGTTGCTGCCCTGCCACTGCCGGAGTGACAGGTGAAGGGCAAAGCAAGCTTGTTGGATCCTTCTTTGGCTCAGTCTTTTTGCAGAAATAACTTTAGAAGCAACTGTTTTCAATGAACCGTCTTCTCCGAGGAGCCTGACGTGAAGCGGGGACAACTTGGGGACAATCTTAAAAGCTCTCCTCTGCTTGGTTTGTGTTCCTCCAGTCAAAGTGGATCATTGCTGATTCGTCTGAGAGCAGATGTTGTGACACAGAACAAAGCCGACAAAGTTTCTCCCTACCCACACTTTCCAGGCAGGAATGGGTTAACAGGGATCAGCCATGGTGGTGACCCATCTGGCTCTGGAGCTGCGTTTCCAGGGTAAGAAGCTGAGGGGCTTCACGTGCAGACTGACCCGCTCGGCCCACGGCTTCCTGCCAGAGAGTTCGTGGATCATCGCTGTCCAGGTGCTGCTGCCGTACCTGGTGTCCGGCCTGGGCATGGCGGCAGCTGGGATGGTCATGGATACAGTGCAAGTATGGAAAAAGTGCACTAACGTGTGTCTGCGCTTTTACTTGAAACTGCACGATGCTGTTCATACTCACGCATGTTCTCCACTGGATGCTGGCCAGGTGTATTTGGTTGCAGGCGCGTGTGTTTCAGGAATGTTCACAATCACCACTGTGTTCTGTGAGTCTGTTGAAGGAACCACCTTCCGAGCCATGTTAGAAATGGCTAGAAACTTTGAAAAAAGCCTTTATTAGGTGTTATAGCTGCGCAGCTAATCTGCTTCCTCCAGACTGAGAACAAACGTAAAATAAAATACAACGGCAGCCTCACTGTGATGCATCTGAAGAGTAAACTGTGATTAAGACAAGGCCGCTGTGGCGTGTTTCAGCACTGGGAGGTGTTCAAGGAGATCTCTGAGGTGTTTATCTTGGTGCCGGCCCTGGTGGGACTGAAGGGAAATCTGGAGATGACGCTGGCATCCAGACTGTCAACAGCGGTGAGTGGATATTCACTCATATATAGATGCAGATAAAGATGCAAAGCATCGACTACTAGGATTTTATTCCCCCACTGACGACAGGTGAATCCGGTTCATTCTCAACGCGCCGTGACAGAGAAATGTGATTCCATGAATCTGTCTGCGCCCACAGGCAAACACCGGCCTGTTGGACGAGGCTCAGCAGCGGTGGACGATGGTGCTCGGGAATCTGGCTCTCATTCAGGTGACACACTGTCCTGTTGCTTCAGCCTCCTTCGCATGGACACATGCATGATGCAGGCTGGAAAGACTGACACACAAGTATTACGTGTACAGATTTGAAATGGTAAACAAATGCTCCTGTGCACTTCTCTTTATACCCAGGTCCAAGCCACAGTTGTGGGCTTCCTGGCTGCGGTCGCAGCAGTGGTTCTTGGAGGAGTGACCAAGGGAGGAGTGGATGTCATCCAGGCAGCTGTGCTGTGTGTCAGCAGCGTCAGCACTGCCTTCACCGCGGCACTGTGTCTAGGTCAGACAAAGTCAAAGACATGGCTGAGAATACAGTCAGAATGTGCCAAGGCCTCATCTTTGTGCATTCATCAGGGCTGGTGATGGTCGCAGTGATCGTTGGCTCCAGGAAAGCAGGAATCAACCCGGATAACGTAGCCACGCCCATTGCCGCCAGCCTCGGAGACCTCATCACTCTGTGTTTGCTCGCCGGGGTCAGCAGCTTCTTCTTCTGTTACAGAGGTCAGAGGTGACACAGTACTCTTTCAGGGGGCCCGGCTCTGTGACATCATGTAGCAGCATTAGATAATCACAACAGGCGAAGTTTAAGAGAAAGCTAAGTGCAACAAATAATGAAAGTTCATTCCACTGCTCAAACACAGTACTGGGAACGACAGAGGAGTGTTTCCGCCAGACGGAGGCGCCAGAGTCCACCTCTAAAAGTGGCAAAAGACAGTGGTGATGAGTCTCTAAGGCTTTTTTTAAGGCTTCCTGGGCCGTTTGATGGTTTCTGTCATGTCAGAAACTCTTCTCTCATGTTGCACTAAATGTTCCCTTCTCAACAAACACAATAAAACAAATAGTGATTTCTATTCAAACACAAATGTCTTCTAATAATCTGTCATGTGCTACGCGGCTCTTCAGACATGTGGTACCTGCCTCCCATGGTGTGTGGCCTCTTTGTGCTTCTTATCCCAGCGTGGGTTGTTATGGCCCGTCGCTCTCCAGCAATCAGAGAGGTCCTAAAGTCAGGTTGGCAACCAGTGATCTTGGCCATGACTGTCAGCAGGTGAGCCGGGGACACTTCCATAAGTTGGATCCGTAAGCTGATCACGATCAGC
Organism: Microctenopoma stevenorrisi; assembly: GCA_032270685.1. Taxonomy (NCBI): domain Eukaryota; kingdom Metazoa; phylum Chordata; class Actinopteri; order Anabantiformes; family Anabantidae; genus Microctenopoma; species Microctenopoma stevenorrisi. The sequence continues at coordinate 2,465,916 of JAUMTR010000022.1, read as the reverse complement.
AGAAGTGAGGAATGGAATAACTACAGCAACGTTGTCTTCTCCTTCTTCCTCCCAGTATTGGAGGTCTGATTTTGGATAAAACAGTGAGCAATCCAGACTTTGAGGGGATGGCAGTGTTCACTCCAGTTATCAATGGTGAGTAGAACGCAAACATCAGGCTCGCTGGTTTCACTTAACCTACCTCCAGCACAGAACTGGACTTTTAAAAAGGTTTATCAGTGTGTTACAAACTCAAAAAGACACAGTGAGTGTAAGAAGTCCACTTCCTAGAATCTCAGCTGCATCTCGTGACCTTCATCAGTAATGACCTTATTGAACCTTCAGAGTCTGGTTCTCTATGACTGGAGCTGAAATAATTAATTTGCTTTTCTTCCACATGCTTAAACATAGAAATGAACACTGACATGTTTTCCTGAAGCGCTGAGCAGAGCTGGTCTGTGGTGTTATGGTGCAACAGTCTTAATCCTGCAAGAATGACATTTATGTTTCATAATTAACTTCATTATTATCAATTAAAAAAAGCCCATGTGAAAGTTGTTGGAGCATGCAGACGCCGAGCATCTAATCCCGTTATTTCTAAATCCTGCTGTCTCCACATCCTCACAGCGAAGCAGCAACAGCTCCGACGCCGGAGCTTCAGAGTTCAAATGTTAATAAATCATGAGGAATTAAAGTGCTCTCTCCCCTCCCTCCCCAGAGTGGTGTATGGGGCCTGATCTTCATTGACTGAAGTTTGTTACCCACAAAGTGGCATACTAAGTAGTGAGCAGTAACAATGGCCCCTACATAAACCTCAGGCCTGATCAGAATGCAAACTACGCGTTCACTCGCTCGCGTTTCCGCAGCATCTCTGCCAGCCTCAGTGCCACCAAAGGCTCCTGCATGTATTGCCATCCCGGTACAGGAAGAGCATTTGCATTCCTCCCGCCCCGTCGACCAGAAACACTCCTCCTGCTTTGTCCCGGTGATACATGTGCTACAGAGCTCTCTGAGCCAAGACATTTCGTTCTGCTGCTAATGAAACAAACCTGAGGGAGGCTATGTTACCAATATGGCACAATATCCAGATATGCAGCTTTTTCTAGACATCCAGAGAGAAACAGTCCCCTGAGACGCTGTAACTTAGGAAAAAACGCTGAATAGCTTTCCACCTAACTACTGTTGGTTTCCAATATTGTTTACTCTCATATTCTACAATGACTGCGCGGCCCACTGCAGGCTGAAAGTTAAAAAGACAACAGCACTTTGTTCGCTTTGAACAACACAACAATCCAATCTATTTTACTGTGTTAAGTGTTTGCTGATCACTGCCAGTATTTCCCTACGTCCATGCAGGTGCAGGGGGGAATCTCGTGGCCATCCAAGCCAGCAGGATGTCCACCTACCTCCACTACTGGGGCGTACCTGGAGCCCTCCCTTTGAAGATGAGGCTGAACTGTCCAGGACCCTGTGCTACATTCTGCTCCTCAGGTCAGATGCAGAAAACAATCACCTTATTTAAAGGTGCAACATCATGAATGAATGAATGAAGACTACATGTACACTGTATGTGGAAGCAGTCATTTTAATAGTTTAGATGTTTTTGTCCAAACGTGCAAAGAAATGTGAAAGCAGTGCCAGGAGAGAACATGTAGGTGACAGAAAAGTTTTTATTCTGCACCTCTTTGGGATCACGGAGCTGGAGAACCCTGCTTTGGGTTTTGGCATGTCAGCTTTTTTTGGGGTGACTGCCCAAGTAGTTAGGTAGGGTTGGATTAGTCTTACGCTTTGGAGGACAAGTCTTCATGTCTGTTTGAGGACGAAGAACATGTGGTTAGTAAATTCTATTGGCTACGTTTGTGTGGCACAGACAGTGCAGATCTTAAGTTGATGCTGTGACCAGAACGTCTGTTTTACAAAGACCCCCTAACGGTCATTTGACCTTTGACCTTGTTTAAAGTTGTCTAGCTATTCATTAAAAACAAGGCTTGTTAGTATACGTGAACGTGCTGTGAGGCGTTATCTGAAACTGAACACACTCACTCTTTTTAATGACTCACTCTGTGTTTATCCAGACGTGAACTCCACATCCGCCAGAGTCCTGGTCATCCTTGTAATCCCAGGCCACCTCCTCTTCCTGTACACCATCCACCTCCTGCAGGGAGGACATACTGCCATGACGCCCGTCTTCATCGCCTGCTACCTGTGTGCTGCTCTGCTCCAGGTTGAAACATTTTCTTTCTCCTCTCCCATCTGCGACCGTCATATAAGACGTAACCACCCATCATCACTGTCCAGGTGGTGATTCTGCTCTACCTGGCCAACCTGATGGTGCGCTGGCTGTGGCGAAGGGGACTGGACCCCGACAACTTCTCCATCCCCTACCTCACAGCTCTCGGGGACCTGCTTGGGACGGGCTTCTTGGCTGTCAGCTTCAGACTGACTCTGTTTGTCAGTTCATTTCAGAATGGAGTTTGATCCCGACACGTGGTCTTGTGCACTCTAAATGTATTATTTTTAATATGCAAATAACTGAGAATATTCAAAGGAAGCAGAGGATAAAAACAGTCCAGCACAGTTTTACCCTCATTTCCTGCTCACACCAAGTTTATCCCGGAGTTTTCCAAATGTACCTGCTTTGTCTGGGACAAATAACTAGTCCACACTGCAAGTGTCCGGACAGTTTCCTAAGATAATATTTAATCTAAATATAATCCAATGGAGGGAGGTAGGAACCATTTTTGTGCCGTGGCAGATGAGTAGCTCACATTTAAGAGAGCGACAGCCATGTTTATGTCCAGTGTGCAGTTGCTTTATATAAATTCAGCCACGAAATAGTGCTTCAAAACTCGAGCTTTAACCAGCGCAGGTGGTTACTGCGTCTTCCACGTTAGAAAAGCAACAACTGTGTGTATTCCATATCAAATACAGCTTAATTATTACGGATGTATTATATAAACTACAGCTTCCCGGCCGGAGCTGAGGGTTTGACAGCACACAGAGGGGGGGAATTAGACAGTGAATAAATAAGACAGAGTGGTAGAACCGTGGACAACGACCACATTTATTCAGCACAGATTTTCCAACATTAAATGATGTCAGAGTGACTAAAATAGCTTTTGTCTGCGGCTCAGACGTGACACAGCAGACACCGTGTGAGCGACCCGACTCCACACGGAGCAGGACGGAGGAAAAGCTTGGACTCATTTTTCACTTTGGTCTCCATATTCGCCAGCTCACCGTGGTCAATAGTTGTAGAAACACCACCTACCTGCCATAGAGTGAGAATAATGTAGAAGCACCTAGAACATGTTAGACGGCAGGTGGTTGTTTTAAGGCAATAACAGTGTATTAACGCGTGGATCAGATGCTGTTCTGTCAGAAGGAATGCTAGATTTGATTGTGCTTATTTTACGTAGACTTGTGCCTTTAAGCCATGACGAGCCTTCAGTTCTTTGACGTGTTGCCAAATTTCTACTGGATGATATTTTCCTTTTTGTGCAGCACAGCGCCACTGGATATAACCGGTTGTATTAAATGTCTCTGTGTTAGTAGGTGTTCCAGGTATTCACAATACAGATTCTTCTTCTTCTGCGGTGCTCTTGTGTGCGTGGTTATTGGAGTGGGCACGTTTCTGAGGTACGCACTTTCACAGTTGTATTTCCACACGGGATTCTGCAGCGCTCTCACGTGTAAACACTAGAGGATGACGTCATCATCGTCTACACAAACTCAGGACTGTTGCCTCGAAACGATTTAAAGCAAAAACAGATTCTTGCTAAAATGCATTTATTTGAAAATCGTGAGAGAAACTATTTCTATTTTGGTTTGTCTGACTTTGCAGAGTCACAAAATAACAATAAATAAAATCATTAGCGACATCGTTAACACAAAACATCTCGCTACAGAAAAACAGTCACAGAGCGCCATCGTCTGCAGGGCGACTAAAGGCACGTCCGTTTGGAGACATTCATCCTCCCGATGTAAAGGTGGAGTCCGCAGACAGTAGCTCAAACAGAAATAAAGGAGAAGTTCAAAGGCATTTGAATGTAAAGTGCCCTGAAATGACTTTCGTTGTGATTTGGCGCTATACAAATAAAGATGAATTGAATTGAATTTCACACATCCCGAGGCAGCGGCCGACATTCACTGGATCACTGCTTACAGAGCATATCACAGACTCTCACACCCTCTGACTGAAGATGCTCTCACACACATCCTTCGGCCTCCGGCTGGAACAATGAGCTCTTCGGGAAACATTTCCGCCGGTTTTATCGTTTAAATCAACACTCTCTTTGTCTTCAGTGAACGCTCCCGGGCTCCTTCAGCTCAGCTGGAGTCTGCGGATGAGGGACGCCCCGGCCTCATGTGAACTTGAGGTAGGCTGGTATAGAGTAGTTAAAAAGCAGGAAGTCCATACGGTAGAGGTTGTACAGCTTCTTCTGGTAAAACGGGCTGATGTTGTGGAAGAACTGTGCCGCCATGTCTCCTGTAGTCCTCGTGCTTTTGGACGAGGTGGGGAAGCTGACCTGGTCCTCCACCCCAGCCAGCTGCAGCACGTAGCGGGAGTCCTGCTCCAGAGTCTCGTACTTCCCCACCACGTCGTAGTGGATGAGGCAGGGGTGGCACAGCGAGTGGACCCGCTCCCAGTGCTCGTTGAATGGCTCTTCTCGCTGGGTGGCCGGGTCCACGAGGTAATACACAAACTCTTCGAACGACACGTCGCTGCCTCTCTCCAGGGCCTCGGGCTGCGGGTCCGGCCTGTGCCGCCGAATGATCTTTGTGCCGTATCGTTTGTGGAAAGCTGTGTTGTAGCTACGCGTGAACTTGTTGCGGTACGCCGACACCAGCCGCTCGAAGGGCTCGCGCACAAAGACGAACTTCAGGTAGGAGCGCAGGCGCTGGTTAATCTGGGAGGTGGAGTACTCCGACAGGGTGCGCAGGTTTCCTGGGACGTGGGCCTCATTGGCTGGGATCGCCAGTGGATCGCGCAGGGAGCCAGCGGCACCCGTCAGAACCATGAGCACCCGCTTCCAGTTAGTGCAGGCCACCTTCGGCACATAGCAGTACAGCAAGCCGTGTTGGTCGTCCACGATCACGTGTTTCAGGTCCTCGGGGATGAGGACCCTGCGTTTGCGGGTGTAGGAGTGGCAGGTTTCCTCTAACAGCTCCCGTCGACCCTGATGGATGGCCTGCACGGCGGACTCAACCTGCACAGAGATGGAAACGAGGAGAGAAAACATATTCTCAGATACTTAAGGTTTTAATTCAATCCATCCTCTGCAGTCAGAAAAAAATCACAGGTCATTCAGTTCAGCTTGGCCTCCTCGTGGCACAAACACCGTATTTACTTCTTCCCTTCGCTCGGTCTGGCTCGCCACTGCAGCGGTCAGAGTCCCGAGCTTCTCAGCTTGACTCCGCGTCAACGCCATGTGTGGCTCTCTGTGTGCACAGGCAGACACTGGAACATCAATGGTAGACTGAACTGGCCCAGGACTCGAGAGCCGACACTGACCCTTCTCTCAGCGGAGGTTTGTTTACTACATGTGTACGACACCATCCCACCACACTGAACAGTACTGCTCACATGCCACCTTCATTCTTCTGTACAGACTTCAGGGTTTGGTCAAACAGAAAACCTGCATCTCAAATGTAGGTTCTATATGCTAACGCTCCTTAATAAAAGCTTTGCAGATGCACTTTCTTGGTTTTATGGTCTGCTCCCTTCTTTAGCTTTCAACAGTGCAGATCTCACTTAAAGAGTCGGACTTTTCCTTCAGACGGGATCTAAGCCAAAAGCCAGAGAGAGGGGAAATATTGAACATAAATCAATTTAAAAAGTACAACTATGACTTAGTTATATGTTGCATCCCGTCAGCCGTATGTGAAAACAGGCAGCTGCTGCTGGAGTGTTTCCGTGAAATGGAACGAATATTACAAGCAATTAGCTGGAGCTGGTCTGTTTTCTGGCATGTTCACCTGCCTTCTCCTCACTGGGACATTTAACTGGAAACAGCTGCTACAGAGAAGCACTCGGAGAGAATCCACTCACAAATGTATAAGAATAAACTTTTAATATCCATCATTTTGTGGGGACAAGCTACTTTTAAGAAGATACGTTTAATATCCAATATCGGATATGATTTATTCTGAAGCGCGACGGGAGCTGAAAGTGACATTATACAGCTAAATATCTGATTGTGATAAAGTGGCCTGAGAAAAGTCAGCGTTAGATCTGGTGAGGCGTTCAGGGACAGTACAGACTGTAGGACAACATTGTTAGATTTTTACATGTTACAATGAAATTTCTTCTCTGCATTTGACCCATCTCGCTCAGGGACACACCTGGTACGGGGGATGGGCTGGATGCTGCAGCTGGGAATCGATCCTGCTATCTCTGCATCCCAGCCCTCTGCTTTAACCTCTGAGCTACCAGGTCACCCATGTGTGTATGTATGTCAACTGTGTTGTGAGGTGTTCAACTAGACTTTTTTGTTATTCATTGAATAAATGAGGATTCTGGTGTCAGCTCGTTGGCAGTGAACATCCGAGTTGCAGTTTCAGCCTTCGTTTGAGAACAGTTACACATCTCCACCGTATTCAGAGGAAAGCCTCCATAATTATAAATCTCTTTCCCGCAACAAGTTCTTAATTGTCTGCAGTCTGCTCACACAAACCCTTAACTCCTCCTCAGCAAATGGCTCTGGTGTAATTCAGGAAAGATGGCCGGTCATTTTTTCTGAGGGGTAAAACGACATCAAAGCAGCAGAACATGATGTGAAAATTCACTGAGAGCTGGGGGCAATGTGTGAGTCAGACACTTAGTTACTTAGAGAAGATATTTTCCTTAAGGCTCAACGGGGAAGAACAGGCGGGAAGTACGTTACATTTGTTCTTCTGCTCGCACCTACTCGTGCTCAAACATGGAGGCTGAATCCGACACAGACTCTTCGTGGTTGTATGTGACACATTCTGCCACAAACATCGCCTCTCTGCTGGTTACGCCTCCTGCCGTCAGTTCAGCACAGATGGAGTTTGAATGAGTAACAATGGGGACTGTAGGCAAACACAGAGGACGCATGTTGTGGTTCGTCAACATCATTTCAACATCAAGCCTCAGCGTAGCTGCTAAGAGTGTACGGCCACCCCAGCAGAAACAACAAAACCCTGCTTCATGGCCATGTAAACTGAGTTCATGTCTGCAGATATGACCTTTGCATCTAGCATTTGTGCCCTGATGTTTTGTGGATCTCGATCATTCTACAAAACCTTGTTCCGTGTGCAGAATGTGTTTGTGCATTGATAGTGCACAGTTCCCACTGTGAGCATCACTAGCTCCAGCTAACTTTCTGTTCTCTATATACACACTTCTCACAATTATTGATGACATGAAAAAGGAGACTAACAGGACTGGGAAGCTCACCACCAGCCTTGGGGTGCATAGGCAACTGCTAATTTCCCAATCGACTGCGCCACTAGAGAAAGCAGTTCAACGTGCCCCCCAAGCCGCTTGTTAATAGCTGCCAGGCTGTAGCCTTGAGTCCACGAGTCTCGTGCTGGACTCGTGAATGCTTTGGAAATATTTGGCACGTAATGAACTATAGTTATTTACTGTATGTAATTAATTTGACAGTCAAACAGAACGGACATTGTTTGCCAGATATGTTGAGAAACAACGACACAGTTGTTAATCAGTGCAATCCAGCAGACAGTCTAACGGGAGGTTTATGGTATTTAGTCCTAGTCATCTTTGAAAGGAAAAAGTGGCGTCGGTCTTCGCAGCACTACTTGTATACCGAGATAAACAACTATGCAGGTGCAGTTTCACAGTTTTTCAAACCGTAAGAAACAGCAAAACGGGATTTAGTTTGTCAAATCATCGCATCGGTTCATTGTTTAGCACAGATCTAGAAAAAAAACTTGTCAGTTTGTATTATGTGAAATTCAGTCAGCGACATGTTCAGGCAGTGAAACATTTGAGCCAAGTGAGTTCAAACCACATCACTTTTCTTTGAGTTGCAGGCCACACGCACACACACACGACAGTTTAGATACAGAAATGTTCTAAAAATATCCACATCTTCAACCATTTAGATGCTGCCTATAAAAACCTGCACCACTCTATCACTAAAGCCAATTAAAGGCCTCTTGTTCTTCTGACTCAAAGACGAACATGTTATTAGCGTAGGCAGGTTCTAGGTCATCAGTGAGATGTAGGCATGCAGCAAGGATAGAAGGTGGTCTGGCTAACTAACCTGGTCTCCGTCATAAAGTGTCTGTAGGGGACTCCTCCTCGACTTCTGCCCACTGCTTCTTTCACCGTCCGGCTCCGAGGCTGAGGAAAGAGAACACGTCATGAAATCCGAGAATCATTGCATTGTAAAACAAATATGTTTATCTGTCTGCTTTTAATTTTAAATGTTTCATAGTTGTGACTGGAAAGTAGCCACATTGATCCAAATTAACCTTAAGAGCAATGTGAATTTTATTGGTTTGGTACTGCCACTACTTGATCTGCTGCAGTGCTCTTGCAACAGGAGATTAGAAAAAAGGTTTGTGCAATTAGAGAACATAGAATTTTCTATGTTTTTAAAGTTCATTTTTTTGCACTGTGGCTTGCAGAGAAGCCAAAGAACCCAGATAAGTGTGGGTAGCCGGAGGAGCAATGAATACAAGCTTGAGCCGCTGTTTGGAGAGATTAGTTTGCACTCTGGCATCACATTACAGAGCATCACAAGGTCAGAGCCGCAGCGCACAGCTACCTCCACTACCTGAACCTGCTATTTTATTTGGGCAAACATCGTGAAACTGCAGCATCACAGAGGAGATGGAGGAGCTTTAAATAAAATGCTTGGGCAACTTCACTTCAATGTAAATGACTAGAATTAGGTTTAGCTGAAATTCTTTTAAGTGATTCTGGGGAGAAACAAATGCTGGAGAGCGCTGTGCAGAGGTGTAAAAGTACACATACTCAATACTCAACTAAAAGTGCAAGTATTTGCCTAGAAAATGTACAGTACAAATAGAAGTACCCTTTTCTACTCAAGTAAAAGTACTCTAGTACGTGCACATAATCTTATTTATCACGCGCTGGGGTATCATATTGTGCGCCTGCCAGCCACAGGTGTGTGTGTGTGTGTGTGTGTCAAATCAACACACACACACACACACACACACACACGTATAAAGTGTTATTCAAGGGCTTTCTGTAGTTTACAACTGTTGGGAAAAAATGACATAACGGGAGAGAGCCTACTCAAAACATAACTAGTAATAGTACTACTAGTACTCCATCAGTGTTTGGTTCGGAGTCAAAATCAGGAGCCTGAGGCAAAATTCATAGAGGTAAAACACACTAATTCCTGAGACACGCCTGGTCAGTGCACAGCCAATAAAACGACTCTCTTCTCTAATACAATGCAGTTGCTTTTAACCCGGGGAATGGTTGAATTGCAGTTGTGGACCCTGCAGCTTTCTATCTCATCAAATAGCAAAACTTGCAGGTTGAAATTCAACAAAGTTTAAAATCGATGAGAGAAATCTGAGAATTTGTTTTGGTTTATTTGAGCAAGCAAATCCACTAAAGTTCTTGCAATAACAGAAAAAAACGTCTTGGGCATTTTTTTCACCAGTACAAAGAGCCGGTTTCCGTAGTGACAATAGATCTTTCTCACAACACACGCAGAATCCTCCGGTTTAGCAGAATCACCTCTGCCGAGGAGCCACGCCCACACACACCTTATTACTGGAACCAACAGCTGCTGGATGCAGCTGCAAGAGGCGTTTTCTTTCCATCCTTAAGCTACCAAAGCGAGGGTGGGTGCACAGCACACAGACCTCTTTGACCTTGTTACCACTTCCTCGTGGAAACTGCCAGTGACTCAGAACACGTCTGAAATAATTCAGGAATTAGCTAAATCCAGCAGAAACGAACTGAGATGGCACACACACAGTGTTTGTCATCACCGGCCAACTAACGCGACTCAAGTGAGGAAATTTATAATTCACAGTGGGACACTGGTGGAGAAAACAGGTGGGGCTACAACATGTGTTGTAAAAGGAAAGGAAAATGTATGTACAAAGACGCACACATTTTCTAAAGCTACGGACTCAAACCATATGCCACTCTAACCAAACACTGTCTCAGCGCAAATTCCTCCACTGAGGAGATTCACCAACCCCACCTAAAGCCCAGTCGAGGGAAATACTAGATCTGTTGGTTTAACCCTGCCTAGACCCACGAGTCGGCAGCATTCCTCCCGGCTCCTACAGAAGCGAGGTTTTAGGAAATGCAAAATATAGAAAAGGCCGATGTCTGTTCCTCCTGTCCAGGCAATAAACGGAGCTCTGTGTTCAGGTCCCGCTGGGGAAAAATGGGGCTCCCTCCCCCGCTCCTTGGCCTTCCCTGCGAAAAGAGCAGCTTCTCTGAGAGACACACTGCACAAGGGAAAGCCTGATCCTTTTCAGGCCGCAAATGTGTGTCTAAAGGGTGTCAGTGCAAAAGCAGAGGCACAGGGTGGTGTTGTGCTCGCTGATGGAGTCCTAGATGAATGAATACGAATGTGACATGCGAGTCCAGTTCAGTGACGTAGTGGGATGACACATCTGTTGGCTCGCCGAAACGTTAGCTGGATAATTTTAGTATCCAGCTGCATGCAAGTACAAACATCTATCTGCAGAGCGGATTTGAATTCAAACCGTGCTGTGCGCCGACATACGCAGCCGCTGCAGAGAGCTGCCTGAATGCCGCGCTGTTCCGACGGTCACACAGGTCATCACGTGTCGCAAACAGCACATGCCGGTCGGGGTGTTTGGAACTTCCTGTTGCAACTTTTGATACCAAGGAGTGTTCAAGCGTTATTCCCAGCGTTGACATTGCTTTAATGGTCTATGTTTGTTGATGCATATGTAGATATTGGACAAACTAACTCGGACTTGATAACTAATAACATCTTACAGTAATTTATTAGGGAGTAATTTTCCAGTGACCAAAAATGTTAACGAATCTCCAAAGTCATTACGGTACGCCCCACTCTGGATCCTTTGGGGATACTGATCATCTGCATCAAATATCAAGGCGCTCTTTACCAAACCAGAGCTGATAGTCTGCCGAGCGCGTGGCTACCACATGGCATCCTGGCTTTCACTAAAACAATTTCCTTCTGAGGAGAGGTGATCTTATTGAGCAAATCAAATCACCAGAGGGTATTAGCTCTGAGAGCGGCTGGTCCTAATAAAAGCTTTCTGAGAATTCAGTCCCTGAAGCTCAGTGTCATGTGAATGAAAGCAGGTTGGAACAGCAGGGCCACCGTAACATGTCAGCAGATAGTTCTGGATGGCAGAGGATCTGACAACAGTTAGGAGGCAGAACTGACTTTGGCCGCTGCGCAGAATATCATCTCATCAAGTCCTCCACTGCCGTGTTCAAAAGGATGTCCGAAGACGCCCTGCAGCTCCTCCACCGAAGACGGTTGACTTGACGGTTCTTTTTTTATGGCCCTCATGGTCACCCTTCAAGCCCAGACAACGCAGGTATGAGGTGGGGCTACATCTCCAGTAGATTAACAGTGACAGTCGCCCCAGGGCACACATGATAGTCTCAGGTCCTGGTTGTAAAGGAAAAGCTAGAACATGCTACCTGATAACTGTCAACACACATCTGTGTCTGTAAATGGTAGCGGTGACATCTGGGTTAGTCCCCCCGGGATTTGGACGGGTGAAGACTCTGACAATGCTATGAAAACATAAAACACGGCATTCCTTAGCGCCGCTGAGTCACAGCTTCGTCCTCCTGACTCAGTTTATAGAGAAACTCCAGCTGTGCTTGCGGTAAAGACAGCACACTTTGCAAGGAATACACATTGTAAATTAGATTGTTTTTTCTAGGAGAAAATGCCACAGCTGGGACCATCTGAGATTTCTCAAACCCGGATTTATGTTTTCATCACGATGATGTTAGACAATGTATGAAACACACTGAGCCCGATCAGCAGGCAGACAGACGTCTTGACTGGTTAAAACGGTCACTTTAAGAATCTGCTTTTCCATTTTCATCCTTCCCGTCTGTGACACATACAGTAAACTCACTCTGCATCTATGTAATTATCCTAAATTTAAAACAGTGCTGTGAATCCTGCGTACCGAAGCGGGACAACGGACTTGGCGACGTTTTCTTCTTTGTTACGTGGCTGCACTCTTGCAGCTTTATCTGGACTTTGAACAAATAATATGGACCTTTACTCCAGATAGAGCAGGGGAAGGAAAAATGTGTTCTAAACATTAGGACAGACACTCAGCAGATCCGTAATAGGTTTAAACCAGTGTAAGGATGAAATGCAGCTTTAACATCACATGACACCAAAAACACAATGAGCTCTCTCGTTGTTTTGTGCCGTTTTCTTTGTGCCAAGGTGCTGTTCTCAAGGAGGGGATTCTGGTGTCAGCCAGGCCATTTGACCTTAACCTGCCCCTTGGTGGATACACCATAAATCCTCCATGTATACACCAAGTACACAGTAAAGTATGTGAGCAATGCTGACATCCATCACAACGTATGCTTTGGTTGAAAGCTAATCTCCTTCAGCGCAGACAAGTGCTGCATTTTAAACTGCAGCACTTGAAATTAAAGCTGTCGTTCTTGTTAGTTTTTGCTTGCAGGGGCAGAAATAAACTTCAAATGTCAACAGAACCGAGCTTCAACGTGAGAATTTGCTCCACCGACAAACTACAAATCATCTTGACAGCGTTGACCTTTGGAGAACAAGCTCAAATTGGAAAAAAACCATGGTTAGAAAACCTGCCTCCACTGAAACATGAACTGCTTCACAACAACCCTAACCCTAACAACAATACACTCACACCACCCGGTGACTACTTGACAGACTTGGAAATAAACGGTCCTTGTAAACCCAAGTTCTGCATTTTGCCACCGTCCTCCACCCTCTTTGCAGAGACGCTGATGTGGCGCTGAATAATATTCAATGCTGGGAGATGAGGTGTTGACCATAATTTGTTACGCAGCTGTCTCATATGACGGGTCTAACCTGCAAACCTGGCAACATACCGTCCGCTGGTTAGATTACAGAACGCTGCGACCTTCAGCAACCCTACTTCTTGAGGAGGCGTTCAGGTGAGACCGTTCCACCCGAGTGCGTTCCAACAGCTTGAGGTTTGCAGCAGGAAAAGCACAGGTGTAACTAACCTGAATGATAACATGCAAAGAGTCTGTGCCCCCAGCATCACGTTTAACAGCGAGTTATGATCTCAATCACACGTCCTCGCAGCATCCTAACATTTAGAGTTTCTCCACAACAACTGGGACAGAAAGGGATGTATAGCGAACGTACGTGCGTATCAAACACAACGGAGAGACGGGCTGATGTAAATGAAAAACAACTGAAACTCTTGTGGAATGCACCGAACATGATAAACGCTATGCAGCTATGCAAGGGATTCAAGGTTTCCTCTTCAACCTTGAGTGCTCCCAGCGGCCCCTGAAATGTTACTTTAGTGATGTTACAGTCCATCTGAGGCTCGAGTATGATTGTCAGGAATTCATATGCAACTGACTGAACTCTCTCTTCCTCCCAGTATGGGCAGTAGGAGCTTTTTTTATGGTGAAGTGGGGGGCACGGTATAGCTGGGCATGTTTGAATGAGCTCATTGTATGAGGCAGAGAGAGACCTGGACAAGGTGGAAACAGATCTCAGCGAGGGCCGGTCCCGCTCCTCACAGCCTATTCCTGCACATAGCTGAGGAAACTGTTCCCCGGCACATGTCTGTGGATCCTCCGTAGGGAAATAAACAAAGAGACACCTCTGGAGAGAAGAGGAGGGGAGCACGATGGCAGACAGGGAGGACACAAATACCACACACGCCTCCTGATTGTGTTGCGAATGCACATGCATCTAACAGTTTGTCCACTGTGGGCATGTAACACAGAAGAAGCAGTACATGACAAGAGTGGGGTGGATTAGAGACACGTGGACACAGCCTGAGCAAACCTCATGTATACAGAAAGGAACCAGCTGGTCTGCTGCACAGTCAGCAACACACACATCACATATGAACTGTTTATGAAGACTACAACATATCTCTGATGAAGTGTTAGGATTTTGAGACTATATGAAACTATCACTTTTGCTGGGATATATTTGTGTTTCTACATGAACTTACAAGTAAATCCTTGCTTTTTGTTGCGGGAAGAAAGAAAAAACATCACCTTAAAGACATAAATGTTTTTGAAGCGGGCTGTTAATACAACGATGGAAACAAATCTAATATTTGATTTACATGAACGCAGTCTGGTGGGGACTACTTCTTCGCTGCTACTGCGGCGCTCAGCTTCTTTTATTATTGATCCTCGTTTTTGTACTGAGAGGAAAAATGTGCTCACCTGGCTTCAGATTGCCGTTAAAGTACAGAATGACCATAACGAAACATCCGAGACTTAAGGCAAACACCATGCGAATGACTTTAGGTTTCCTCATCCTGAGTCTCTGGGAGCGAGCGAGAAGCCGAACGGATCCCCGCCGCGGTTCATGCGAAGAAAGGGGGCTGTGTTGCGTCTACTTTACGACGGATAGGAGCATCAGTCCGGCTCGCTGAACCTTTGCTGCTGCTTATCTTCCTACACATCCTGGCATGTCCAGTCTGGAAGTCGTTGCGGCGACGAAGAAGAAGGAGAAATGAGCCGCCACGAACGAGCCCGAGCTTCGGGACTGCGAAGCTGCTGCGGAGGAAGCGGAGCGGGCGGTGTCACATACTGAGTGTAGTCCGAGCACAGGTCGCTCTGTTTGTACAAGGGGGGATTTATGTTCCCCACCAGCGGATTTCGACGCGTCTGGTTTACTCTTTTTAACCCTTTCTCCCCAGAAACAGCGAGCACACATCGCCTTACCCAACCGTGGTGGAGCTGGACGCCATTACTAGCATTTCCGGTTACATTTTTCAAAATAAACCTCCCACGCAAGGCGATAAAGGTAAGAAGACCTGCCAATGTCAGCTCACTGTCAGCGTAGAACTGGAATAATACACATATTTACCATAATTAATTAAAATATACCACTATTTTTGAAATGGCATTGAGCACAGAGTACACTGAAGTTGACTTGGTGGCATTAAACCTGGTCTCATTTAAGGATTATTAGAACCAAACCTAGATTTAATTAGATTCAAGATTCAATTAACAACTAGACTTAAGGGATTGTGTTCACACAGTTTCAGATTTGTGAAACGCCCCCGTTATGTTTGAAAACAGAAAATGGACAATTTGGCCAACGGTGGATGTAATGAATGAAAATACTAATAAAGTAAACAGGGCATTACCATAAAAGTGCCTATGGACAGATACAAATTGTGGTGTATACATCATGACGAAGGAAATTATATAATGACAGAATATATATATATATATATATATATATTTATATTTATATATACACACACACGTGTGTGAATTTTCATGCTTTTACTTTGAAGCCAGAATGCACACATCCTGTTTTTTCTACATGACTCTGTGTGACTTTACACATTTCTAGTTAGACCCAAATAAAACGAACTAATGGGCTGTTTGTTTAAAGACATGTGCTGCTGATTATGCATCAGATCTTTTTTATATCTCTTCATTACTCGCTGTCAAATCTCTGTCTCAGATTAATGACTTTCACTCTTTTCCTTACTTAATTATTTATCTCCCCAGTGGCTGAATTTTACATTGGGGAAATGTAAAATTTTGGGGAAAAGGAGTGGAAAGAGGTCGAAGTAGGGAGGCAATGCTGGACCCCTTCAGTGAAGTATGTGGAAATGCCCTAAATATAATTGAAGTCAACAAAAATCCAGAAATACACTTAGGCAAACTATTTATTGTGTCGTGATCTGTTCTAAGAAAACAAGGGCAATTTTAGTTGTAAATTAGAAAAAAAGAGAAAAATAACTTTGGTTACTGTACTTTTTGTTACTTTAACAAATTTTATGTAACATTACACGCACAGTAAATACAATATAAAAAAGTTATATGTTGCCAAACATAATGTATGGGCTGCATTTTTTTTACAAGATTATATCTGTGTAATTGTTCTGTTGGATATGTAATGGATGGATATGTAATGCAGGTAAACGTAAGTTTTAGACTGGGATTAGATCAGAGTTCTGTCACATATTCAGCTTTTTATATTATAATATTACTAGGTGCATAGTTTATTGTATAATCACTACAGATGTTTTTAGTTAATTCTCCTACATATACAGCCACAAATCTGATCACACTTCAGTGAGCAGGTAGATCCAGTGCAGTTTATCTGCATGGTTTTTATTGGGTCAGTTGTCTCCAGACACTTCTCACTGAAGCTGAATATGAAGGTTCACTGATACTGTGGTAGAACCTGAACTGTCAGTCGAGGATTATAAAGAAAATTCTGGTCTCTCACATTTGCCAGTGTAAAGAAATGTGTAATATTTCATCTAATGGAACAAATTTTAACCAAATCATCTCTCGGTACACAATAGCAATGCAGCTGATACACATCATATCTGATGGAGAGAGTTTTCTATCCACGGGAGGGAGCACATGACCGTAGCCAGGCCTTCAAAGTCTGACTTTGATCTGACATGTGATGTTTTCATTTTGAACCTACAGGCCCACAGTGGGCAAACCAGTCAGGGCTGTGCAGCTCTATCCATCTCAAGACAGAATCCTAGGTTTAGCTAATTAGCGCTAACTCTGACCACTGACCTGTCTTGCATTCCTCATGTAAACCTCTCCATGCTCAGTTTTAGCAGATCCAAGGGAGAAGTCCGGATAGGTTAGGAGTCACACGACTGATCAAACCTAGGCCTGATGGCAAACTGGTGTGAAGCCTGTCAGTGTTTACAATCTGACAATGGAATGATGGGTAACCGTTGCTGGGTTGGAACTGGCCAGGAGGCTACGCATATTTACCTAGCAGGTGACTAATGGTCAAAGGTTGTAGAGTCTGGTTTGGCACAGAAATCTGGTCAATGAGGAGAGTGACAAATGAAAATACTTTCCTTTCCTCCACACGACTCAACAGAATGTCTGGTGGAGATGCAAAGTTACTGCAGAAAAGTGTAAAGTGACCACAAGCACTTGCAAAATCACTACAAAGAAATGCAAAAGGACCACAAAGAAGCAAAACAAAAACAACTAGATTCAAGAAAAACAAAAAGCAACCAAAAAAATACATGAGGTCTCCAAACACTTTAGGCCTTTAACTGGTTCAAAAGACGGAAACTCCCAATGACGACAGTAAGTAAGTAAAATTAGCTAAAGCGAAGTTGACCATAACATGGGGGCAGTGTGTTTTTGTTTTCAAGGAATGTTCCAAATGTCGAAAAGCCTAATGCCGCACTAAATCCTTGAGGTTTTCTTTCCATCTACCTTGATAAGGCGGCGAGCTGAGGCAATGTCTACATTTCATGGTAATTCTCTTTATCAGTGAAGGAAAGCAGCCAAAGCGCTGCTCCAAACTGTCAGGAAACCGTAAAAATACTAAATGACACCTCCTGGGGTTCGCGTATTCATTTGATTTTGGAGAGCAGAGAATTGAGTTCAGTTTCTGAGTAAACAAATGATTAAAAACCTTCCTCTACAACAAAGAAGTAAAGAAGTAAGGCAAGCGTGACTAGCACTGAGAGTGTTGGGACACTTCATCACATGTCTGTACAGTACAGTGGTGTGTACATGTATGTGAAACTGGTAAGAGTGATGAAGCCGGGAGCGGAGATGTATTCACTCCACATACCTGACCTGGGAGATTTATTACAAACACATTTTCTGAAGTAGGAGGAGAGGAGGCACATGCTGGTTTAGAGGGAACACTGTGTGCAAAAGGAGAAACAGTGCAACAATCTAGAATTACTGCAAAGAGGGGGATACTTGGTAATGCCTGCTCCATGCAGATGAATCCAATGCTTCTATACGACGTGTTCTATGTGGTCGTGTTTCAGTACTCAGATCTGCAAAGTGTCCTTTCAGCGTTACCAGACCAGACATTTGCGAGACAGGGCTGCCACCTAAAGGCTAACAACAGTCAGCACACAGGAGAATAAAAACGTAGAAGTTATGCAAACCAGGGCACAATCCCAGCATGAGTGGGGATCATTTAGATCAGCCATAAACCAATGACAAATGAATATAATATAACATATCTACCACAGGAAGAGGAGGCAGGTTTTGTTCACACACCCCTACTATGCGTTTGTAGTTTGTCTTATTTTTTATTGTCCTGTCATTGGCTTGTTTCGTTATAAAAGCATTAAAATGTAATAAAAATACATAAAAGTCATTTCAAAAGCAATAAAAAATAAGTAAAGGGTTCTTAGAGGAAATGAGAGGAATGATTCCAGGTAAACTGAATTATTCCTCTCACTGACTGCATGACTCAGTTTCAGGTAAAGACAGTTAACATCTCATAAATCAATAACCAGCATTTAACTACACCTTGAGTAACACAGTTGAAACACACACACGTACTGGAAGTGGTTAATCATTTTCTGCAATACAATAAAAATGTCCACAGCTAATGAGATCTGATTATGTAAACATGGCTTTCACCGGTGGCTCAAGTTGGTCAGTGGTAATCATGAGCACGCTGAAAGTAGCAAGTCACAGTGAGACGGGAATAAATTCTGACTGGGCAGCGCTTAAAGGCTCCTGTTTCTCCATCTACAAAGGCGTCAAAGGAAACACTCATTCACTGTCATTTTACAACATAGTTGTGATTGTAATTAGACTGAAATCCACTGTGGTTTTGTCACTTCTCTAGTTCCGGCACATGTGTGACTTCCTGATTGGAGGGTGGTTGAGTAATTTTGAGATTTGTAGATTGTTGTTTTTTTTTTTTTTTTGCAACAGTTGTAGGCTGGTTGTTGCGAGATTGTATCACAAGACAGAGAATCTAAACATGTGTCTACTTCCTGGTGAGAATTAGATTTATGATCTAACAGAATGAACTGTACATGCTGGAAAGCCACAGGTGGCAGTTCACAACGTACTCGAATTAGCATGAACTAAAATGTCATCTAAAGTGTGCCACTGCAAGTTATATTCCTTTTAGTGTCATAGTTACTGATACACAGCTGGATGCTGTTGATAACATGAAAGTCCATGCAGAAATTTGGATTGAACAATATTCACATTCATAGTTAGAACGTCTTCTAAAACCTGATTGTGTTTAGTTTTAAAAATGGGCATCTACAAACTAACCAAAACCGCGTGAACGTAATGTAAAATGAAAATACTGTCCTCAAGTACAGATAGACAGATTTAGCACAGCAGAACTATGATTGAAATAACTATTTTCTACATTATTTAATACGATTGTTACACAACAGGGATGTAAAATCAATGTGGTTTCTAACATGATCAGAAAGATGTCAAACTCCAAATGCAGAAAAAGAGGCACAAGCTGACAAAACGTGACAAAAGAAGGCCATAATGGGAAACTATCACCACAAATAGACAACTGTTTACATGACACAAATAAGTGTGAATGAACTACCAACAGCCACTGTGTTGGTCCTCTCAAATGACTTCATTCAGGAGGACCATGCAGGCGTTACACAGGTGTGTGGAGCTGAGGTACGGTTCACCTCTCGTGCTGTTTGGTGCGCTACTGGACTAATAAACCCCAGTGACTCAGTAAAGCTCATATCACTCATAAAACGTGGATCAGCCACATAAAACTCATCAAAGGCCGAGTTGCCATGGAAGCGGGTGCAGGTGACAGCGTCCTCAGATATGAGCCGGTGATGCCAACAAAGGCTTCACACCAGCCCAGGTGCTATTCATCACCACCAGGCTGAATAGTGGCACAGAAACACAGACGCCCACAGGAAATAATGCTCTTCTTTCTCCTGTGCTCTCTGATGTACGTGATGTAAACAGACGGCACTTCACTTCAACGGCAGGATTTTGATCCACCGTACTCGGCATCAAAATGTCCCCTGCAGCATGAGGAGCCCCATGGCTGTGAATTCAAAGGCATTCAGTGTGATACAAGATGTAAAATGTCTCGCATCAAATTGCCCCTTTTCAACTCTTTTTATGGTATATGTCATATTTTACTGTATTATTTTAGATGTCACAAACCAGCTTGTGGCTAGATAATCCATGTTAGCAAGAGCGGCTAGTTAGCTGGCTAGCTAGCACACATGTTTTATGCTACCACGCAGAATGCTGTGTTGTTTTTATAATTTTTATGTGATGAATTGCTATACGTCCTTATTAGTTAACAGCCTCCTGCTGCCAGAGGACAACACAGACAAAGAGCTGAGGTTTAGAGGAAAATATGCTGCATGTTAAAGGATCCAATGCTGCTGGATAGCACTTGGCTCACCTCCATATGCAAACACACACTCTCACAGTAAGATTTGTGACCAGACCAGACAACTTACTAAATCGTTTTGTAGTCTATTCGAAGTTCAGCTAAAGACGGTGGGATGATGTTCAGGTATGTACCGTTAGGTTCAATAAAACAAGCACAAAACCCATTGAAATGATGAGCGTTTTATGCACAGGCCTACAATCGGTATGATATGGGTGATTTTGATGGTGAACCTTAGAAATGTTAAGTTTAACTATTTTTCTCAAAAATGAAACCCTAACATGACAAAATGCATGATTATATTTTGTTTTGGCCATGAGATAAAAATATGTGGTTACAATGAAAGTCTATGGGACATTTTTGTCCATAATGATACAAGGGTAGTACAATTTAAATCTAATCCTACACAAAAACTGTATAACTGCAAAAGAGTTTGTTAACACATCCATGAGTGATTTAAAAAATTGCCCCAGCCAGCTAACATTGTTTTTTTTGGAAAATATCTAATTTACTGTGTTTATTTCATAAATAACATTGAGTTCAGGTACTCAAACTGGCACGTAAGGGGTTAAAATCCTGAAAATGATTGAGTGATCGGCAGTTTTGAGTAGGGCTGGAGTAGTTTAAGAGTTTTATGCAAAAAAAAAAATTCATCTTTTATATTTTTAAAGCAGTTTTTAGGAGACGAAAATTTTTGTCCCAAGTGATTCAACAGGGTAGTAAATTTCTTTAACAGTGATCCATTGATATAATAGAATCATCAGAAACGACTTTCAATAAGTAAAAAGGTCCGACAACATTGTAATGTGATTGCCTTCTTTATTAAATCTTCCGTTGTTTGACAGCAACAAACAAATCAGTCATACAGACGACCAGTGTGAATCACCATTAGCAGTCAGAATAATGTCCTCTCTGAGACCGAGTATATCTTTGACGTTAACACACCGGCAAACCGAAGGGCGCAACAAACACGCATTAAATTAAAGAGTATAAACCTGCTTTAAAACACACAACACAGGACAATTCAGGTGGTATTTTAAGTGTGATGCAGAAGTGCGATGTTTGGATGATCACAACGGTAGAAATGGTAGACAGCTCGCTTTAAGGCTCGTGCCTCCAACACAGCAAGATACAAATATGAACAGCAACATTTCGGAGGAATGTGTGGAATGAAAGCTCCATAGAAGAGACGTGATGACATTTAACTGAGTCACCCGTGAGTAAACGCGTTTCTTACATCACAAGCTGGACAAGAGTTTAAAGCCGTGTGTCTATTTACAATGTCAACCAGCCGTGCTAACGGCAAACCGAGCCGCGGCACCACGTGAATAGTAGGAGCTGAATGAACAAGTGTTTCTTTCAGTTGGGGGTTGGACGAAAGGGTTCAGGCAACAGCCAGGCGCTCCTGCAGAGGGACATCGATCCTGGCCCACCTCGGTATTTTGGGTTACGAGCCAGGATGTCACCAACAGCCCAAACACACTCAGTGCTGGTGTGTCTGTGCTCCTCTGAGAAGAACACACTGGTGGAGCCCAGGAGGAACATCAGCAGAGTAACCCCGCTGTTCAGCAGGCTGCCCTCACATCAAACTACCTCAGCCAGAGACTACTGACAGTTCTGGCTTCTTCCATCACCTCTTAGCTTCCAGCGAGTCCAAATGAGCGATTTCACTGATTCACTGTTGGCTACGGAATTCAATCTGTCCTGTGTTGGTTTTGTCCTGAGAAACAACTGCCTGATAAAGTGAGCAGCTTGAGGAGGATGAGCTTTAAGCATCACTGGAAGCTAAAATGAGAGGAGGTCAGTGGGTTGAATGTGAGAGCAGCCTGCTAAACAAGCAGGGTTTAACCTCAGCATCCGGCCTGGGCGATGTCTCCATCAGAACTCTTGGTCACAGCCAAAGTGGTAAAGACCTAAAAGGACAAGCAGACCCAGTCAGACAGTGCAGCTTCTTTACTAAAAACAAAACAATGAGTAGCAGGAGTTTTTGCTGCAACGATACACTAGATAAAAATAATTAGAAATACAGAGTGATCATCATAATATGCTTCATTTCGGATGAAGATATGTGTCAAAGCCTGTTCTAAATTGAAAATTAAAGTAATGCAAAACATCAAACGAGGCACTTGAGCTGCTTAATGTGCTGCAATTATCAGCACACTACATTAACATAATGAATGAGAAGTGCTACGATCTTTAAGCATTAATGAGGCTAAATAATGCACAGCATCAAGTATGTTTGAATATAAATTCCCTTTCAAATCTGCACCAAACAGGTTACAGGTTGGCCTCAGCTCTCCGTCTGTGCATTCGTCACACTTTTCTCTGTACAGTTTCAGGATCTGTACACTGCACAGCAGAAAGTCATGTGATCATACATATGTCACTCACACACAAACACACTGCCCAGCTTAATCAGAGAGTGACTGGTCTCCCTTCATTATGAGCATAGATAACAAGCAAACTAAGAAAAGGTGCACACACACACACACACACAGTCTCTTAATTTAATTGCATCCTCTTTTATTTTATTAATTGCAGCCTTTTGAAGTTCTATAATTGCACACGCCAACTGTGACCAGACAACAGTCTTTTAACAACTGGTTAAACCACCTTGCACGGTCTTTATCTCGTCTTACCACCTGATAACACACGGACACTGAGCTCACGACACGACATTGGTGCAGAAAATCGATAAAAGTTCCAACAGTGCCGTTACTTTTTCCTCACAACTGTGGTGAGACTGTTTGAACAGTCTTTAACACGAACAATAAAAACGTGTGAAAGACATTTCTTAAAACCCCTGTTAAAGAAACACGCAATCAACTCAGCTGTGTGATGTTTGTCAGAGCTAACCGACCTACAGGTCTACAGATAGAAGTCAGTCAGGTCTAGTGTATTTAATGAACCTTCTAACCTCAGCACATGTTGGGTGGATGCCGATGGTGTTGTCCAGCTGCTCCTTGGTGACTCCACATTTCATGGCTGCACCGAAGCCCTGCGTCACCTCACCCGCATTGGGTCCAAGGTAGTGGAACCCGATGACTCGATCCTACAGTGAGACAGCATTCATGGGACATGAGGAGGAGCCGCTACAGTCTCTGAACAAAAAAAAAACTCAAAGAAAGAACCTCACGTTGTCCAGTTTATTGCAGATGATCTTTGCGTAGCATTTGTTGTTGTCCCTGCCAGGCACAGTGAACTCCAGAGGCCACAACTGACTGTGGTAAACCTGAGCGCAGAGAGCACACACACAGAGACAGACAATGAACAACATCAGTTCAATATTTGCCTCGATGTTTTGAACACAGGCTTTTAATGATTATTGCAACGTGTTTAAAAGCGTAATTGCTTTGTTGGTGGTTGCAACACTGATCGAGCTAGAGCATAAACAAGAGGAACCAACGATCACTGTATGGTAATAGTCACATCAGGCTTCAAGCAGGAGCTCGAGGGAAACCTCAGGAGAAACTAGTCTGATCGTTCATGTTTGTTTGACCGTACAGTCTTATTAGCGGGACACACACACACACACACACAGATCAAACTAGAGCAGTCATCCATTACTCAGATGACTGTGTGTGTTACCTCGATGTTGTCCTGCCCGTAGAGCTCAGTGGCTCTCTCCTCTGACAGACCACAGGCGCCGTACTCCAGCGGGGTGAAAACGGTTGTGGGCACGTTGATGTAGTCACACTGTAAAACAGACAATTAACCACCGTTTCTTAAGGCGATTAAAACCTGACGGTTCAACTATTTAGGCAGCTCTTTGTGCTGATGTACTTTGACTGTTGATCCGTTGTAGAGGCGACGTGCCAGCAGCTTGCCAGCCTGGATGGCCACAGGCGTCAGCTCCAACTTGCCTTCCAGAATGTCTCCAATGGCGTAGATGTGCGGCACGTTGGTCTGCTCTTCGTCGTTTACTGGAACTTTTCCATTCCTGGAGGGTGGCACAGAGAGAAATACAAAAACTCATTATTTTGAAATTGACATGTAAAAACAACCCTGGGGATTAGATGGATGCATTTACCACCATCAGGTTGCTTCAGGCCACGGTCACAAGCTGACTGTGCAGGTGAAAAAAATGCAACAGCAGCCTGACCAACACACAAGTGGGATCCAGTTTCCCGTGTCTGTGATCACGTTCCGCAGAGCTGCAGCTGTTTATTTCTGTTAGTAATCTATATCCGACATTGTACAGAAGCAGAACAAGCAAACCCGACAATGAACCCTGAACCCAGAGGTCAGACGTCGGAATACTCAGCGTCATAAGACTGTGGCATGTGACTCGGAGCATTCCTTTATGCTGCCTTGATCCTCTTTACCTTGTAGGCTGAACCAGTCATCGAAAAATAGTGAAAAGACTTTTTTAAAAAAGGCTTACAGGAACGTACTAGTGGTGGTTAGTTTGATTAAAGAGCAGACCATGACATCAGGAAGGAAACTGTAGGTGCATTCTCGTCTTACCAACAAGACCCCCCCCACCCCCTCTGTCCTCCAGTGCACTCGCACACCAACCCTGCAGAGAGCCACAAGACTGCAGCAACTGCTGAATCACCACGACTGTTCCTGGAGTCTTAAAGGCAAAGACCACTGTGTGCAGGTAGAACAATGAAAAAAATTAACTATGACAGTAAACTTACTTTGGATTAACTTTGACCCCTGCTTTGTCCAGGCCAATCTTGTCTGTGCATGCATCCCGGCCCACTGCTATCAACACCTGACGAACACAGAAACAGGTGGTTTAGTTTTAATAGGGGACAGCGATATCGACAGAATCACATCTAATTACAGGACAGTGGTCAGTACATACAGTATTGTACTCTCCCTCGATGACTTCGTCGCTCTCTGTGGATTTGGCCGTCACCTTCAGCCTGCCAGGAGATCCTGCTTCCAGCTCCTCTATCTGACACACAAAAGAAGTACGGCTCAAATGTATAGCCGAGAGATAAGACCGCAATACGGCGGGACAAAAGGCCTGGTTACACACAGACCAAAGTCTGCTGAACACCTGCTGCCTTTAGTTGGACGGGTTGTGTCGCCACTTAGCTTATGTAAACAACAATCACCTTGATGGGGACAAATTTGCGGATGAACTTTACGCCATGCTCCTCCATGTGATCACCAGCACGGTTGGCCATGTCCTGATCGAAGCCCCTTAGCAGGATGGACCGAACCATGACGGTGACATCAAGACCCAGGCCGGCTAGGAAACCTCCGCACTCCAGAGCCACGTACGACGCACCGACCACCAGGGTCTTTCCCGGGCAGTAAGACAGCGAGAAAAGGTCGTCACTGTTGGAAAAAAGGACAGCAAGTTGTCTTTCTCTGTCTGTGTACGTAGAAGTGTCATGTCTACATGGCTGCAGCTGAAATATTATAACAAATAGACTGTGAATCACCTTTTTTCAGTGCCCCTGTCTTTTCCCTAACTGTTTGTGTGTCACTCGACCACATTTGATTCACTACTTTAAGAGCACGTCCATGTGTGTATTAGAGATCACACTTGGCCTGACATCTGCTGAACACAGTTTCTGTCTATCAGCTAACGCTGTGCACGTGGCACGCTCACCTGGTGATGCAGTACTCCTTGTCTCCAGGGATGCCCAGGTAGCGGGGCCTCTCGCCTGTTGCTATAGCAAACCTAGCTGCTGTGTAAATTGTCTCCTTCCCTCGCTTGTTCGTTGCCTGCGAGGAAATGCAAACAGAAGCAGCAGACCATCAGTGAGATGCTGCAAGACTCTGCGCTGAACCTCTTTACACAGGAGATTCCTTTATGTCAAAAGTACTGATTTACCTTGATTTTGTGTGGTTCAATGAACTCTGCAAAGGCATTGACATAGTTGACGTTCTTGTCTCTCAGTGCGACCCTGTAACCCCAGTTCAATGAGCCGATGTAGTTGTTCACTGCCGTCTTCATCGTCTCCCAGTTGTGTTTGACTGGTGAGAGACAAGACAGACATCAGCGGAGTCAATGGAATGATAACTGACGACTGTAAAGGCGTGCCTCTGGTTTACCGTGGCAAACCGGCGCAATGTCTCCCCTCCGTGACCTCCTGGGTCGCTGCTCTGAGCCCTCACCTGTCTCCTCGAACTCCCAGCCGAACATGCGCGCATCCTGCATGGCCGTGCCCAGCATGGCCGTCTGGTGCATCAGCTTCTTGGGAATGCAGCCCACGTTCACGCATGTTCCACCGAGACCTAACAGCCACAACAGAGCGAATTAATGACATGTGGAATCTGATAAAATGAACGCGACACAGTGTGTGTGAAATGGGAAATGTTTTACCCCAGGTGGTTCCTTTTGGTGTGGGCACAACATAGTCTAAGACCATGACCTTCTTCCCCAGCGTAGCAGCTTCCTGTTAACAGAGTTAATGTTAGCGCAACATGAAATGTGGTAATACAGTTCTGTAATCTGTGTCCAAGTAAAGACTTAAAGGATGAAACCGCAGTTACATATTACAACATCAGATTTAGTTACACTGCAATACTCTGACTGGGGCCAATCACTAAATTGCACAACGGAACAACGGTACAATAACATTGCTACAGATCAAACTATGAATGTACTACGGTTATTCTTGTCACCTTTGAGCAGGCCAGACCCCCAGACCCTCCTCCTATGACAATCAGGTCGTAGTCATAAGCTTCATTTTCTCCATTCAGCAGCTGCTGCAGGCTGCCGTCTTTATGGGCCTGAGAATGAACACGATGGTGAGTATGTGGGGACAACATGTACAATCGCCTAAATATTTATTAAGATAAGAAATTAAGCTGTTGTTCCAGTATTAACACATATATCTTAATGCTCTGACATGAGGTCTTATTAACGGCAAAACAAGCTACTATAAATTCAACAAAAGCTGCTGGGAAAATAAAGCAGCTGTTGCAGTTTTAAGGTGTACAATAAATAAATAGGATTCATCATCTTTAGATTTTGGGAAAAAAACTACAGAAATAGCAATAATAATTTTGAGCTTCCGTACTGCTGAGGATACGCCCTGGACACACTTCGAGGACCAACTGGCTTTTGCATCAACTCCATTTTAATTAGACACAAGAAGGACTCGTGTCACTAATGAATGCTTCCATGCAGCCCATCATCAAACCAGAAAACCAGTGGTGGTTGACTGGTTGACTTCTAAACAAGTACAAGTCCAGTTGCTATCGGATTAACCTTTTTTGAGATAACCATGACCTGGATGACTGAGAACCTTCACAGATATGTTGACTTCTAAAATTAGTTTACCACAGCATCAGATTATCAGCAAGTACAATTAGTGCGACACCGCACTTAATAGACCACATACAAATCAACTACAACCGTCTCTCTGCACAGCCTCACACAATAGCACCATTACATTGAAACAAACAAAGAACTACTTTCTTAGTGTACTGGATTTCCTCACCTGCATTGTTTTGTCACATCCGCCAATGTGCGTCTTGTTGATAAAGACATTAGGAACGGTCTTCTGTCCCGTCATCTCAAGCAGCAAGTCCTGGTAGTTGGTTCCATCATCTGCACAGAAGAGTTAATGTTGTTAACAACACACAAAATAATCCACCTGCTTATTAAGTGGTAATATTTGCACATGGTCTGCATTGTTTTAATATATACAAATACTACATATGCAAAACACACAAAAAGGGAAGCATGTCCTCACTTGAACTGTTTGATCAGCCAGGTTTATTTTTCCTAACTGTGTTAAAACCAGTCAGCAGCTACAAAGCTACATAATAAAAATCCTATCATCCTATCAACCCTGATTAATATACGTAGTAGCTGCGGTGCAACAAGCCCAGACAGCCCAGAGAGCTGAGTCTGCTGAGATGTGGCTCGGGGCCAAGACCTGCTGAGTGAGTGACTCAGCATGTTTTAAGCTGCAGAAAATAAAAAAGCAGCAATATCCACACTTCTATGTCACACATGGTGGTTTTCTATGTGTTTGAGTCGCTGTAGAGAGGTGGAAGACACACAACACACTAAAACTGGGGATTAAAACTGTGTAAAAGAAACTGAATTTCTACACACAGTAGAAACCATACACATTATGTTCTCAGTGTGATTGCATGCATTCAGCATTCACAGTATTGTTTTCCTTTTCTTTATTATTCTGGTTATTCCGTACGTTTTTTTTTCGTGCGTTCTACTACTTCAGCATACTTTCAGCTATTAAAACCATTCAGGTATCAAAACGTTCAGCTTTTTAAGGACAAGT
>JAUMTR010000022.1:2417195-2433862 GCA_032270685.1 Microctenopoma stevenorrisi | reverse complement strand
TGGTCCTCTGGGGCCCCCCTTGGCCTCGGGGCCCTAGGCAATTGCCTGCTTTGCCTGTCCGTACGCGGCGCCTCTGTTCATTTCCACAAACTTTCGACACATCGAGGGTGAAACTGTGAAAGTATCGTGAACTGAGAAGCTGAGGTGTCACATTTCTTTCACATGTTTGAGGGTTTGTTTAGCAGCATCTTTGTAGGTTGCAATAAATGAAATGTACTTCAACCTAAGTAAACTATTTCAAGTCCACTTCCAACATGCGAACAACGAAACACCCCGCAAAAAACAAGCGCCTTTGAAAGCACCGTCTCCGCGGCTCACCTGTTGACGTCACATCGCTGAATCAGGTATGCATCATTAGAGACGCGCGCGTTTTGCAGGTGAGTCACTTCCACATTTCGCGGACTGCAGACGGGGAGCCGGGCTCAGTTCGCCTGCGGCGCTCGCTTCGAAGACAGGAGCGGCTCTAAAAAAAAGTCCGTTAACAAGTTGGAACAAGCGCAGCGGACCACGATGTGAGCTCACCGCCTATCTCTCTCTGTCAGTGGGTGTCCCCCGCTTCTTGACATATGCGCTGTTGCTCCACCTCCGCCGCCTTGAGCTGAAGTCGCAGATTCTCGAGAGGAAGCAGACGGAAAGGCGAAGTGCGCTCGCTGAGGGTAAAGCCAGAGAAACCGAACGGAGAAACATGGCAGAAAACAAAACGGGTCCGAACCTCCAGGCTGGAGCCGGGATCTTCGCCAAACGTGTCCAGAAGTCCTTGAATCGAGCTCAGGAGAAGGTGAGACAGAGACATGAACCTGGGGCTAGTTTCAGCAGTTTCATTACTCATCACACATCCTGTTGTTCTGTCAGGCTGTTTTATGCTGGGGTGACTTTAGCTCTACAGGAGCCTCACTCCAATAAAGTCCCACGTTTACTGTGTTTTCTGGTGGAGCTCTACTTTATGGTAGACAACACATGATTCCTAACAAGTACAGGCAAAGTCTCTGAGAGAGAGCAGGCAGAAAACACGATTGAATCTACACATGCGTTGCCTACAACACACTGGCTGAATAGGAAAGGTTGAATGTTTTAACCGTGGCTGTGTGGTGCTGTAATCTGAGTTTGGAACAGATAGAGAAACGCTCCGGTCCTGTCGATGCCTGTAAAGTTTTTTTTACAGCCTGTGATGCAGATCATAAGATAAAAATGTGTGCACATGTTCACCTCACAACACACCCCTCGAGCCTCATCTCCCGTGTGGGATCAACTTTTCCTATTAGGGAATGACTCCCACACTTCTCATGCATGATGCAAAATAGTAGCCCTGGCTTTCCCCTGGCACAGCAAAGCACGGCGCAGTTCAGCGCTGTACAGCTGTATGCGGACACAAAAGCTGCCACTTCCTGACTGTGCACTTCCTCTCGCTCGCTGAGCCTTTCTCTGTTAGTTTGTGGTTGACATGTTTGATTTCACTGCTCCACCTAAAAGAAAAAACAGCAACTGCTGTGTTTGGCTGGAGTAGGCATGTTTTTGGATGTCGCAAGACCAAAAGTTATTTTGGTGATTCACAGATTGTCAATTTGTTTTTAAAGCTCATGAAATGTGCCATTCGGATTTTTAGAAAGCTCTGTGTAGTGCACTGTGGAGGACCATGTCACTCACATGTGCCTAGTTTGGGTGAAGTTCAGCAGCATGTGTTGCTTTCTGTGGTTAATTATTCTATAATTATTAGATCATACAGTATACGTGTACGTCTGTGGACTCGAGTAATAATAAACTGCAATAAAAAAGTGCCAAAGGTGATCAGGCCACTGGTCATCATCAGTCATTGGAGCCTGACTAATACTAATGCGAGTCACCGCTCACACTTGTCCTTACCTGCATCTGCATGGTGTTAGATTGTATCTATTTTGGTTCCAAACTGTAACAGCAGATAGTTTGGATGATCCGTCTTGGTGCTTAAATGGACCAAGATTTTAAAATGAAGTGTAAACAAAGCCTGAAGGAATGGCATGGGTTTGAACTGAGAGTAGGAATATGTTTAAACCAGTTTGAGTATAGACCCAGCGCTCTGTATCAGTAATGCTGGAAAACTTTGTGTGTCAGATCTTGAAACTTTTTCACTCTTAACTCTGTTGTCCCACCAGGTCCTTCAGAAACTGGGCAAAACCATGGAGACCAAGGACGAACAATTTGAGCTGTGCTTTCAGAACCTCAACAAACAGCAGGTACGCCGAGCACTTTTACAGTTTCAGCACAAGGAGGTCATGCAGTATGCTGGCTACGTGGTACTCCCTCACTTTTCACTGTCAGACTGCAAGCCGTCCAGATAAAAAAAATGTATGTTGAGTTGCCAACCTACAGGTTCAAACAATCAGCTTGGTCTTGAAGACTGGAAATACTTGAAACAAATGAAATACTGTCTCATTTGATCTTATCCTGCATCAACTGATGTATATGATGTAAGTATATCTCCTCTAGATCTCAGTATTACAGTACAGCTGTAAAAAAGTGGTAAAAGTTAAACTAAAATGCATCATTACTCACTGTCCTACAATCACTTTTTACTTGGTCTGGTGGGACCATTAGCTTACGCACTAATGTTAGCATTGGGTAACATTTTGGAATTGGCCTTCTAGCTCTGTACTACGTGTACCGCGCTTTGGCGTTCACCGGGATCCCTGATGTCGCT
Source organism: Microctenopoma stevenorrisi (assembly GCA_032270685.1). Taxonomy (NCBI): domain Eukaryota; kingdom Metazoa; phylum Chordata; class Actinopteri; order Anabantiformes; family Anabantidae; genus Microctenopoma; species Microctenopoma stevenorrisi. The sequence continues at coordinate 2,431,188 of JAUMTR010000022.1, read as the reverse complement.
TTTAGGTTGCTCAGGGCTCCACAGAGTTATGAGCCACCGTTAGGAGTGAAACTCGCGAAGAGGACAGAAGAGGCTTATGTGCTGACAAGACGCTACTTTCACTTCCCCACGACCATCGCCACATTAGATGTTGGGATTGTTATTTAATTTAAACTCAACATTGTGGTCAAATTGAATGCAGGTGTAGAAAAAAAAAACCCCAAAGCAGTCTGCAGTTGAGCAGGAGCATGATAATTGTATTATTTCATGTAGCTAAGGAAATGATGCAGCATGACTGTCATAGATGTCCATGGAGTAACTGAGCTTTTTCTTTGCTGCCGTCTTCTGTTCACAGGTGGATGGAAGCCGGTTATTTAAAGATGTCAGAGCCTACTATACCGCAGTGAAAAGTAGGTTCACACAGCATGCACACCACACAAGACAGTGTTACTGGAACCCCGCTCTTTTCATAGCACTGAAAGTGAATAAAGGGGAAGCAAGCATCTTCTGCTCTTGGAAACTGGTTTTGTCTTTTGCAATTCTGTCTGCGTTGCCATGTTGTACAGAAGCTAGTGAAAACCTGTAGGAAAAAAACAGCAGACGCGGCATATTGTCTGTGTTTCCCTTCTTTCTTCTGGCCTCAGCAATGGCTCCTGCCTGGTGAGCTCCAGTCAGGAAACCAGCTGTTGTTCTGACCTTCTCCGTGTGGGCATAGCAACACTGCCACAAACTCTAAAAACAATACTACCACAAGGCTGCATGTGCTGCTGATTCCAGAGGATTCGTGTAGGGTCATGATTACAAGACTTCATTTTTGCTGCTACGTTTTTCCACAGCCGTCCATGAAACATCCAAGCGGCTGTCCCAGACGTTGCGAGACATCTACGAAGCGGACTGGAATGGAGTGGAGGACCTTGCTGTCATCACAGATGTATGTTTCGTCCTGTGTCTCTGTATGTATTAACTGACCTGTACCAATTAAGACTAATTTAGTTCATTCGAGAAATTCAAGCTAAATTTTCAGGAAGTATTTGTTTGACTGAGAAACTTGTAAAATATCTTTTCAGCTTTATTTGTTTTATCTTGGGGGGAAAAAAAAGTTTAAAAAACAAAACAACATTGGTTATGTGTTATAACCCCAGCTCTATGAGTATGCTCATAGTTGTAGCATCGTTAGCCAACATGTCTGAGGTTGGGTTTATCTGATGTATTATTTTCAGTGGAAATACTTCGGCTTGGCTCTTTCTGATGAGGGCTTTATATGCGTTAAGAAAAAATGGACTCGAAGTGTAAATATCGCAGGTTGTGTAAAGTTAAACTGACAATTTACTGAAACTTTCTCACAAAGACACGACACGCGCTATCATGGTAACATTTGCTTTTAGTCCTACATTTCACCAACAGGTGTGTACAGTACATAGTCCAGAAGCGTCTGTTTTATTTGTTTTTGTTTTGGCCTCATGTGGGTATCCCCCCCTATGGCAAGGTGATCCTCACAAGTGTTTGACCTCTTACTGCCTCACGGCTTCACGATCGTATGTCCATAGCTCCTGGAATGATTGTGTCTTTAGCTGCTAAATATTCTGCTACATTCATCTGCTAGTTGCTGACCTTGTCTGATTGGTGCCGGGTTTACAGTGTACAAGGAGTTTATCAAAGCTTGTACTCTGAAAACAGATACCAGCTGCTGCTGCTGAAAACAATGCTGAGGAGAATAGTAAGGATGAACCAAAACAGTAAAAATACAGGCCATAAAATCAAACCCAAGTGTTGCTTTGAGGATCTGAGGATGCCCATTAATTGTAATACATATACCATTAAAGTATAAATGAGTGTAACGTACTAAATAGCCAAACTTGGATTGATGACACTTAGCGCCTAGAAATACCCGTTGGCAGTCTGACTGATGTGACACCAGTGTTTTTTTTTAGAGTGAAGACCTGCTGTGGAATGACTATGAAGAGAAAATGAATGACCAGATTGTTCGCACAATGGAGAACTATACCAGCCAGTTTCCTGAGGTCAAGGTAACCTGATGCTTTCTACCTTGAATCGTTTCCTGCATGGGAAAAACAAGTGTCTGCCTGTCTGATTTTTGAAGACACATGGTGGCAGAATCCATTATCATGTGCTGGAACAAAGTGACACTGTGACATTACGTGCTTTTCAGGAACGCGTTGCTAAACGTGGGCGCAAACTTGTGGACTACGACTCCACGCGTCACCACCTGGAGGCCTTGCAGAGTGCCAAGAAAAAGGATGAAGCCAAAATAGCCAAGGTGGCACCATTACTGTGACGTTCTGGCTGATGAGACAGTGGTTAGTTTGTTTTAGTGTTGTTTTACATATACTTTTGTTTTCTCCATAACAGGCAGAAGAAGAGTTCAACAAGGCCCAAAATGTCTTTGAGGAAATTAATAAAGAGCTGAGGGACGAACTGCCTGTTCTCTATCAGAGGTATGTTTGATGGTGCACGGTGCCAAATGAGCACAGCCCCGGATCAGTGGAATCTGAGTGGTAAATCTGTGTCTCAATAAACCGTGCTATACGCAGAGATTTTTACCATCAAAGGCATAAATCCAGAAGCACTTCAGAAAGTATTTAGCTGCTACCTACTGACCTATTGACATTTTGCATAGTTTGTGTTAAAATGAAATTACTATTTGAGACCTTCAAAATATAGTCGCACAACAAGTCAACACTTTTGGTAGTTCACAGTATCTGCCTCACAAATCTACTGCTGGTTCGGCAACACCATCCAAAACATTATTAGTAACATAATATTTAAAGAAAGTATGTTTTTTGCCTGAAGGTTTTAAAAAAAAGCTAAATCTGTGGAAGGTGTTTCCAATGGAATACTTTCCCTGGCACTAGCTGGAATTCCGGCACAAGACCAAGGCAAAAACGATCTGATATTTTGTATACATGTAAGGCATTGAGAAAGATCTTTGTTTGTCTCCGTAGCCGTATAGGTTGCTATGTGACCGTGTTCCAAAACATATCAAACCTGAGAGATGTCTTCTATAAGGAGATGAGTCTGGTAAGTTATGACACTAGCCTGTTTATTTCATCCAACTCATACAGGTATGGCGAAGTAAATGATGTCGTAAAGACTATTTACTGAGGTGCTCGTGTTGACCTGTTTTTTTAATTTGCACTTTGCTTTGCAGCTGAACAGCGAGCTTTACAGTGTGATGAAGAAACTGGAGACCCAGCACTCGGGAAAAGCTTTCATCATCAAGGGTCTGAACAGGTGAGGCATTGTGTGTCTTAGGGTGTTTCTTTCTCTGTGGTTACAGTGCTCCAGACGAGACTTGCCTCGTCTCGCAAGTAAATAATAATAAAACCCAATGTTGCAATTTCTGCTCAGTCTGCCAAGACACCGGCTGGTTTAATAAATTGGTTTATGTACATTCAGGCTAAAAAATACAAATGTACTTCTTTAAATAGCACCTCTGCCAAGTCGAAGAAGAGAAAGTCCTTGACTATCTCCAACCCGATTCCCTGCAACACGGCGTTCCCAGCAGACCACGTCTCCCTTCATTCCTCTACCCAAAACGGAAAAGACGCCGTGCCCTCTTCAGCTGATCAACAAGCTCAGAGCATCTCAGAGGAAAGCAGCCAACCAGAAGAGAGCAGCGTCTCATCCAAAGACGTCAACTCGTCAGACTCTGATCTCAGCTCCAGCGGAATAAACACGCCCAAGAGGCAGTCAGTGTGTGACAACGACAACGGGAGCACAGACCGGGGTCAAAGTCCAGAAGAGGCAGAGGCAGTGGCTGAAGCTGAGCTTGCTACAAACCAGTCGGATGACTCCGGGGTGGAAGTGCAGAAGTCGGAGGCTGCTAGTCAGGATGTGGCCAATCCCTCGGAGTCTGCTGATAGGGATGCCGAGCAGAGTCCTCCATCAGAGGAGTCCAAACCCAAATGTGCTCCCGTCCCCGCCCCGCGCATCTCGTTCCGCTCTACAGACAAACCTACCCTCCTACCTGGGAAGGAGCAGGAGGACTCCGAAGAAGAATCAGAAAGGCAGGAGGCAACTGAGTCAGGAGAGGACTCCAGTTCCCACAATCCACCAGGCTTCAAATACAAGGTACACAACAATGTGTTTGTCAACAATATTTTAATAATAATGCAAAAACAAAACCAGAACTAAAAGTGACTGTGACTCCAGTAAATGATGTTGCTTTGTAACAGCTGGATGTAGAAATGGGCAGCTGCTAACAAGTTTGCAAAATTAAAACTACAATATTTTCTGTAGAAATGTGGTTCATTATAGTGGAGAAGTGGTGTTGGAGTCTCCTGTGAAGTCAGACTCATTGAACAGGCTGAATATGTCAGCTGGCAGAAGATCAGGGGACATCGCAGTACATTGATTTTAAATTCACATGATAATGCTAGTTCAGTCTTTTATTGATACATTTGAGTTTAATTTAAAAAAGTGTTTACTACGTGTTTCCACTGCCGCCATGTGGCCAGAAGAATACTGCAGGTTAAAGCTTCAATAAGTGAAGAAGCTGCAGGACCAGGAGAAGTAAATCTCTGAAGGTGGCACCGAATGAGTCTCATTTCATGAGAAGACGATAAACTCTCAAATAGAATATTAAAAAAAAAGGTTACACGCTGCTGCTGCTGCTGCTTTAAAAAGGCATTAATGAATAGAATTAGTGTGGTTTGTTCTGTTTTTGGTGTCTGCAGTGAAAATGTAGGTAGCAGTGTGTTTTTTGTGTATTAGTATTCTTCTGTATCTCAAACCCTGTGAAATGAGTAGTTAAGCCTGGTATTTGCTTGCACTGATGTGTCTTGTGTATGTGTTTTGCACCAGGGGGTGGCGGTAGAGAGCCACACAGCTTCAGAAGAGGGCTTGCTCCAGTTTGAAAAGGGAGACGTCATCCTCGTGCTTGCTGACACTATAGGGGTATGTGTGTGTGTTCTGCATCTCACTTCCTGTGGCTCTTCGAACATAGGAGATAACACGCTTCCTGTCGACACCAGTTTCTGGATCTTATAATGTTTCATTTTCTGTTTCGACACCTAAGTGCACTTTCTTTTGCTAGAAGAACTAAGAAAATGTTTACATGTTCATGTCCACGTGGAGAAATTTCCACTGCGGACAAAATTAGTCTAACAGCAGAAAATATGTTTTACTGCCGCACAAAGAGTGTTTTTCTTGTGCCAGTCCCTAAAAATAGCTAATCAAGCTAAAACTAACTCGGTCTAAACATAGATGATCAGAGGGTGTATTTACTTCCCTAATCTTCCATGTGCTTAATGTATGTTGTGGCAGGAAGGTCTGGTGAGCGGGATCAGAGAGGAGAGCTGGAACCAGCACAGGGATCTAGAAAATCACTCTGGGATCTTCTCGGAAAAACTCATCCAACCTGCTCAGGCAGAGTGAGGCAATAGTCGCTCCTCAGTCTACATTACTCACAGCTTCTGCTGAGCTGTTGCTGTGACTCACACACGCACATTCACAGATGCAGACAAACACGCACGGAGGTAGTGAGGCCATATGTTTTGGGTGCAGAAGCTGTACAAACAGATGAGCACAAGTCCCGGGCGGTGACTCACACTGTGATGTTGCAACATTTGGAACAAAAAGGGCCTAGAGCTGCCGAACAATTGGACATGCTACAGTATTTTCATCTTTGTGTATTTTCTGTCTTTCTATTAAACTGTGAAGTCAAAAAAATATTTTTTATATAAATGCTAGAATCTTAAGTAAATCGTCACAATAAAGTTCTAAATAAAACCAAAGACTGTGTCGGCCAGTTTTTACAGTAGCAATGTTTTGTATTGTGCTGTAGATAAGCCGCCATAGATAGGATTGGCATTTCATAAATAAAGGAAGTTGTTGGTGCAAGACTGCAGATAAACAGCCTGAGCTTGAGAAGAAGACGGCAATGATTCAGTGGAGTGGAATGTGGAAATAACGACACGCTGACTGATGAACTGTGAAGAGTTTATGCCAGAGAGGTCTGTCTTTTATGAAAAGGCAGTGAGCTGGGGGTCACTTTCCATACAGTGTGGAAATGAGAAATTAAAGTGAGCTGCTGCACGTCACCAAGCTGTGCACAGAGATGCTGCATGGGAAGTTAAATGACAAGATAACACTGCCGCTCTGTGCATTTCATGCTCTTACAGGCCGATTGCTTTGATCTGCTGACTGAATTTGGATTCTGTGGCGTCACAAGCAGGGCAAACAAGTGGAGCTGTCAACATGTGAGAATAACAAGATAACGTCTTATATTGACTGAAAAACAGTTACAGTTCAAATTTCTGGTGGTGATTTACGCCATTGGTCCATTTGTTATCCTGACTGCTTCTCCGGTGAAGTGTTGTGTCGTTGGGCGAGAGGCAGGGCCCGCTCTGGACGGGTTAGGGTTAGGGTTTATCACAGAGCTGGCACATAAAGGCCAACAGCCATTCACACGAACATCCACACCTATGGACAAGTCAGCAGTGCACCTAATAGTGGACAGTGGGAGGAAGTTGGGGAGCATGCAAACCTCCCACAGAAAGGTGTCCTGAGCAGAGTGGTTTTACTCTCACACACTACTGTAAAAGGAGCACTGACTGTTGGCACCGTATCTTTAGTGCGAACACTGAGCTTCAGTCTTGGCCTTGGAATCAGCAGGTGACTGAACGAGGGAACAAATGCAATGCCGTGAAGCAAATGACTCATTTCAAAATAACAGCTCATTGTAGCGCAGTCACAGGAGGAAAAGGCAGAACTAAATGAGCGCCAGGGGTCTCTTCTGTTCCAGATGAGCACGTACTGCTGCATGTCTGTGAACTAAACCTCGTTCTGCACCATTCTTGCTAAATGAAATCACCACAGTGACAGAGGGACTTAGTGTAATACTGGCCTGACTTGGATTAGATTCTTTTTGTCCCCTGATTCCAGGAGGAAGAGCGTGACGTCAGCTGAAGCAGTCAAGTTATGATTTTCTTCTGAAATCACATCCGCATATTAAGTGCTTTACAGCTGCTGTTTCTTTTCGCCAGTGAAGCAGGGAAAACATTTTTCACTCACTGGAACATTTCATCTAACATGTCTACCACAATTAATACCTCTCCTAACTGAACAGGAAGCCACTTCAGGTGGAGGAAGACTGATAACGATGAATGAGACTCTGAAACTGTGTGTTTTATGTATGTTTTATCGAACACAGAATGATGAAGTATTCGTGTTGCATTTCCTTTGCAGAACATACTCGGTCCTCTACTTCCTTAATAAAAAATCATTCTTTCTTCCTGTCACACTGAAGCTTTGCCAGTGACTGAGGGCTTTATAGAGAAAGCAGACAGTGCTGTAAACGACTCCAGACATTTTTCATTGCTGTATTTATCAGGAAAGCTGAAGGAGCACATGCTGAAAGATCAGCACACGGTCAAATAAGCACGAGTTTCCCCCGTAGATAAAGATCCAACGGTAACCACCATTCTGTTGGAGCTGAAAGGTTAACATTGAAAGGTGATATTCACAGAGAAACGCTGAGGTCTCTGCTCCAGTGTCAACATTTTTGGTCTTCTTCTCAATGAGAGGCATTTATCTGGCCTGCTTCTTCTTCACGCTGGCCTCGTGCTGCTCTGCTTGTTTGCGGTGGGAGTTTTTCCTCGTGGCTTCTCTGGAGAATGGGTGTGTGGAGCTCACTGCTCAGAGCTTGCTGTGTGAGCTCAGGCCCATTAAGAAACAGTGTTGTGTTGACGAGGCCGATGATAGATTAAATCAGACGAGGGCCCCGGGAGAGCTATGGGGTTTCACCCACTGCTTGGTCACATTCCTCACCCGGCAAATCTGGCTTTGGTTGATGGAAATTAGATATTTGAAGATAATCAGGACCAATCAGAACTTTCAGATCTGTATGTTTAAATGTGCATACACCTTAATGGCAGTGATATAAGAATAATGGTGCTTCGCATTCATTTATGATCACTGATGCGATATGATAACAAAATGGACTTTTTACAGCTTCTACTATTATTATAATTATAATAAAGAATGAAGTTGACTCAAAATGGTAACCTTTCCTTTTACATTGTACCAGCGCATCAGTAATTTCATCTACAACTAGATGAGTGCTACTGAATGTGACCTACCGTTGGTTTATATGGTATGAAGAGAAACAGTTGCATGACATTCAAACAGACTGCACCTCTACAAACTCAGGTCAACTCTCTTTTGTCAGGTCAGGTTTTATAAATATTTGAAATTTTAATTTAGCAAATATTCAGTAAAAAGAACCCTACATTTGGCAGCCATGTTGTTGTAATTATGGTTATGCTGTGTCTTTCTGTGTGTGTCGTTGGCTTGTTGCATGGATGTGTATGCAGTGGGAAGACTGCTCGTTCCTCCATGTTTCAGTGCTTGAGACAAAATGCAGACACTAGTAGGAGTGTGTTATGTCTCTTATCACCTTTGCTCTGACATGGTGGAGACAGTCCAATGTGTGTGTCTGCGTGTGTGTGGAGGAAGGGCATGTGAGGTCATTTTGGCTGTGAAAAGACAAATAAAATCCTCTAGTGGCTGACCAGTGGAAAATAATGATAGAAGCTTCTTTTCTCAGGCCCTGTTGTGCTTCTGCAGTCCCAGCACGCTTCTTCTGGCTCTTTTTTTTGTCTTTTTAAATACATGAAGCCGGGTTACACCGTCAAGGTAAGGGGCTCCATGCATCAGACTGTACATTATACTAATTCAAAGGTTTCAAACCTGAGTGATCTTACTTTGACATGACAATAGCCTTTGGTTTATTGACCAAAGGCTAAAGTAAAGACAGAGAGACAACAAGGCATTTACTTCATGCTCAGCTCTACTGTTTGACGTTCTGTGAAGTTACAGTTGTCATTCCTACCAGTAAAAGCTAAAGCTTCCTTTGAGGTGAGTCCTTTTTTCTTCTAACCCTGACGTGCACTAAAATAAAAAACGGATGTTTGATTTGGATCGGCAAAAGCATTTGTATCAGATTTAGTCAAGTTAGACACACAGTTTTGAAGTCATAAGGAAAGGGTACATACAAAGTGTCTTATTATTGTAATTTGACCTATTTCAGGATGTTGAGTCATGCAGGAGGTCAGTAGTTGGGTTCATGTGGTGGTCTAATGGTTAAAGTGCATACAATGCACCCGCAACAGCCATGGTTTGATGTGCTTTTGTACTAGGGGAACATTCTAAATAGAAATAGCATGTTTGACTAAATGTAACTTAGCAAATGGGAATTTTTTTATCTCTGTTTTGGTCTCCACCACCTCCAGTTAAAAAACAGGATCACTACTAGAAATACTCACTACTATACACAAGGACGGTCAGTCAGTCCATTACTGCTGCTGGGCAGATGAATGGGTTTATCAGAGCTTTTATGCATCTGCCTGTAGCTGTAGCAAACAAGGTGGGTGTGAGAGGTGAGAGTGAACCAAAATAGACAGACTCATAAGGCTGAGAGAACATGCAGATGATTTTTCTTTGTGGGTGTGTCACTGGGAATGACACCTCTGACATCGCAAAGTCACTTAAACCATATATAAGATAAAAAAAGACAGCAAAATATGATTAACAAGCATGCTTTTTTGTCTTCCATGAACAATGGGTTAAAATTTAGTTTGCTGAGAGCAATTTTAATTCAGTAGCTTCCATCTTTGAACAAACAATGAAAAAAGATTTTCATAATGTTACATTAATGTTACATTACCATTTATATATCATATAACAATTTCCTATGTCTTTGAAGGTTATTGGTATAAAAAGGAAATGCACTGTACAACCTTTTTATTGCCTTGCTTTTAAAGGACAATATATTATGTGTATTAGTTTAGCTGCTGGAACTGTTCATTATCAAGTTTATAACAGGCAGCTGTCAAGTTAAAGAACCACATAACAATTCAATATTAGCTCAATATTTCTAATAAGACATGCTATTAAGTTAAAAATGTTACCACTGACACCTAAAAAAAAACCTGGAGCTGGTTTTTGGAGCCTAAAGTTGTGACCAATACAGACTGACACGCCATGTTGTAGTTAATAATTGCTGCCAATAGAGGTCAATAGAGTTCACAGATTGCCTGATCTAATCAGTACTTGAGCAATGGGCAAGTTTTACTCCATATGTTAACTTTCTTTCTAAAACCTCTTTAAACTGAGCCAGATCTTTGTCTCCATTGATACCATCTATAACTTGAAGCCTTTATTCTGTGAACAAGGGGAACGCAAGTCCTCTGATCTAGGAATTCATTACTGAGTTAAACTGGTTGGTTAGATTTTATAGTGAGCTGTGTGTTTAAATAAAACTGAAAATGTTTTTTACTACAACACTTGGTTAAATGAACTCCAAGCTAAAGCAACATGCTACATCCAGAGCATCTCAGCCGTCGTGAAGGAAGCTAATGGCAGTATTATTAGGTTGATACGAGGCACAGTGTGTGCTGCCTCTGTGCCATGTGAAAATGTGTTTTTACGCTCTTTGTCTAAGTTCTGTTGCTTTTGGCAGGTAACGCATTGTGACTCACAGTTCTTCCTCCTTTTCTATAGGCTACACACAGACACACACAAAGCCATAACAAGACCCACAAATAAGATGCACTGTAAGCCCGTCAGTCAGGAGAGCTACCTGAGAGACAGAGCTGAAGATGGACGACTGTGGGTTTTCCAGGTTGAGTCACTCTGAATTTTGTCTTGACATGTGCAGTGTGAAGAAACAAATGATATCTGCAAGTAGGAGAAGACGAAAAAGAAGTTACCAACAGCAGCAACAACTAAACAAAAAGACGTTTGTCACCAGTAGATACATGTTGATTTCATGTATATTGAACGACTCTCTCTTCTGTTTCTTCTTTCTTTCTTTCTCAAAGTGTAGAAGTTGTCTCTGTATCACTCAGACTTTAAATGACGACTTGGATCGATTAGTGCGGGGAGTTCACTCTTCTCATTGAATTCGTTTCTAACGAACCACAGTTGGCATATCAGCACAGACCATCTTGAACTGCGCGAGGGTTTAAATCCTCCAGAGATATCTCTTTCATGTAGTTCAAAGAAAGGAGCCATGAAGGAATTCTGCTGTTTGTCTTGAGATAACTTTATACTTGTTTATTCTGGTGACTTGCTGTGTTGTGAACAGTATTCACATAAGTTCCCTAAATGTCTAAATAAACCAATTAAACTGTGTTATTCTGTGTTTCTGTTAAGTTGTTAAATGTTTAGCATTGATGTCACTTTAATCTTTCTGTGATATTTAAAAATTTCTTTAATATTTTAAAGTTATTTTGCCTTTCCAAAGCCGAAAGTCACCAATCAAAATGTTGTTATATAAAGCTAGAGAAGACACCTATAGACTTTTCACTATAAAGTCTTCAGTCATCAATAAAAAAAATAGAGTTAGAGTTGCTCTCTAATGAGGTCCAATCAAACTTGACAATAAGCTGCATAACTTAGGGTTACTATGTGTGTGCACAACTTATTGATGGCTTAGTACCATATCATATAGATTAAATCATCTATTTGTCGTGTGTCCTATACAGCAGATTCTCTCTCTCTCTCTCTCTCTCTCTCTCTCTCTCTCTCCCTCTCTCTTTTTTTTAACCTTTGGGGACCAGACAGTTTAAAACTCCACCCCAAAGAAGTCTCCCTCCCTCTCTTTTACTCCCCTCGGTCCAGCCTTTCTTTACCCTTCACTCCTCTGTCTGAATCGGTACACTGGACTTGTCGAAGCCGAGAAGGGATTTATTCCACGCGCACCAAATTCATGAGCGCGACGCAGACTGTCCCCCGCAAGGACCAGCACGGATGATGCGTGGTGCGCTGCAGCCGCTCAATGAAAGAAGAGCCGCGCAGAAAACGAAGAGATGGGCACCGTTACTGGCCTTTCACCTACGGGTTCCTGGGCAAACTCTGGTCATTACGCCGTGCTGGTGGTACCTGTAGTCGGGGTTCTGGTGCAGCTTTGCGCAGCTTTTAACTTGGACGCGGAGACGCGCGTCGTTTTCACCGGTCCCGGGGGAAGTCATTTCGGGTATTCAGTGGAGTTCTTCAACAACTCATCCAGGTAAAGAAAAACACCCATCAGTGGGCTTATCTCCAAGTCAGTGGAACAAAGTTTACACCATTCCCCATGATCCCAGTAAACCTTTTCATTTGTTTAAAGAGTCGCTTCTGCAGTCACATCTGATTCATCTTATATTGAGTCATATCTACAATTTCGCATTCAACTACAACTGTTCCTTACATAAATCTAGTTTCATTTTATCTTCTGCATAACGGTTCTTCACGTGCACACCAACACAACACACCGAGCTACAAGCTAATACACTGTTTTATCAGTAAATATGAATGAAAACATGAAAAATCTTAACATAGTTTAACAGTAGTTCTTAGATGGGCTGTATATTTGACAGTGATAGAGTGGTGGGAATGTTTGCATTTAAAGAAATGAAATGAAAGTCTTTATCATGAAGATTACACAAATGCAGACACACACACACACACTGGATTCCAGCCCAACTATGATTGGAAACAGACGAACAGAAGTGTGTGTATAATTCAGATAGGAGGGGGTTAACCTACAGCATTGTATAAAACACACTAATCTTCTTTTGAATATAAAGTGGCTTCTGAAACTAGTGTTGTAAATTCAGAAGAAAATGCCCATGAGTCTACTCTGCATAAAGTGCATATTATTTTTGACATTTTCTCAAATTGAAAGATCTCCCATTTGGAATAGAAAGACTCAGCAGTCTAGAAACCATAGCTTCAAGTCTTCTTGGCCAGCTTTGATTTAGTTAGTTTATCACCATTCCTGATTGAATCTTTTAAAATTCATCAGACTGAGTGGGAAGTGTCTGTGAACTGATCCTCTCTGGGGTCCACGCTCTGACTGCATGGTTCCACTCAGTCAGAGTTGCTGTATGCTACCTGTCATTGTTGTGACAGAGAAAACGTGTTCTTCTTCATGACTTTTTTTCATCACAGATTTCTGCTGTAAATAAAGTATCTCAATGTTCAATTTGTACATGTGCTAAAATGCATTTTTATTATCAGGTAATAAGGTTAGTATTGCACTGTCACAGTTCAGAGTTTTAATGTAAAACAAGATATGTTTTACATTAAAACAAGTGTCTTGCTCAAGGACAGACCTAGTATGGGCTGGGATTTGAACCTATGACCTTCTATATCCCAGTCTGACTCTTATACTATTAAGCTACAAGGCAAATTTGTGTACAGAAATACAAGAGTAACTAGAGGTTAAAATGTGTTCTATTTCTTTTACTATTAAACCATCATCCCATATATGTTGTAATTGTTTGCATGAGTTGAATGTGAGTTAGCAAGAATGACATTGCACTATAAAAAAGAAAAAGTGCTGTGGCTCAAAAATGTTGGGAGTTGGGAAACACTGACCTGGACTACTTGTTCTGAACAGCTGTTGTCAGTGAACAGGCTGTGAAACTCTTGGCAGGAGTTAGACTGCAGACACTCAACAGTGGAAAACTGATGCTATTTATCTGGACAAGTTTGCCACTGTTTGTGTAAAACAAGCTGTCAATTGGTTGTAACATTAAAACACAAGATGACTCACGCCGTGCTTGAAGTCAACGAAATTTTCTGGATCTTACGTTAGAAGTAGCAGAATCACGAAGACTTCAGGGATGTCTTCTCATTGGTTGTTGTGTTGCACTTTACCAAGATACAAAAGTGCTATTTTCTGATTGGATATTGTAAAGGTTCTCCTTTTTGATTGGCTGGAAGGGGACAGGCTCTAGGACTCCAGTGGAGAGTGGTACTCCACTGGAGAGTGGTAGCTACTAGGCTCAGTTAGCAAACAACCAACTTTAATGATAACTGAAACTGCAGGCTAGGTTAGCAAACAACCAACATTAATGCTAACTGAAACTGCAGGCTAGGTTAGAAAACAACCAACATTAATGCTAACTGAAACTGCGGGCTAGGTTGGCAAACAACCAACATTAATGCTAACTGAAACTGCGGGCTAGGTTAGCAAACAACCAATATTAATGCTAACTGAAAC
>JAUMTR010000022.1:2390822-2417095 GCA_032270685.1 Microctenopoma stevenorrisi | reverse complement strand
TGCGGGCTAGGTTAGCAAACAACCAACATTAATGCTAACTAAAACTGTGGGCTCGGATAGTAAACAACCAACATTAATGCTAACTGAAACTGCGGGCTAGGTTAGCAAACAACCAACATTAATGCTAACTAAAACTGTGGGCTCGGATAGTAAACAACCAACATTAACGCTAACTGAAACTGTAGGGTCATGTTATCAAAAATACTGCATTTATGCAGTATATTTTTGGTTTTAACTATAGTGTATTTTAAACATGACCTTTACTATTGTTTTTTTGCTGATTTATTATTCAAACCTAGATGTACGGTCATAAAATACAATACTTTGTTGTAGAGGATCTTTATAATAGAGTACTGTAAATATATAAGATATGAACTAACTGGAAACTTTCACTGCAATTTGACTTTTCCTGAGACAGTCAGATGTTTACAGCTGTGAAGCTGAGGATATCCAGAGTATGTTTCATATCATCTAATAGCTCTGTATGGATAACGACAAGAATAATGGCACATATGACATGTGTTTTTTTTTGTTTAATGCATTCTGGGATAGCCTGCTTGAGAGTAGCTTGTAGCAAATATTATTTGAAAGCTGCTCCAGTAGAAAGTAAAACTGTAGGGATCTTTGCCATAAATCCCAGTTACACGTTATCATCTCTCAGTGTCACTTTTCCATCCTCTAGGGCTCACAGAATGAATGCACTGTTGGTTCAGGGAATATTTTTGGAAAAGGAAATTTGTTCAGACTAAGCTTGTGGTGGTTAGAGGGCACGTTGTGGTGTAATTACTCACAAGTCAATTTATAAAGAGTTATAGACTAATCCCTCCTTTGCCTGGAATAGTTTAGCTTACATGGTACCACACATTGTTTTTGATTAAATCATGCATTTTGATGGCTCACTTTTACATCTTTATGTGAATCTAGTGCTTCTTGCACAGCAGGAAAAGTATGAAAGTATCTGCTGATAGGACTGTTTTTGCTGGCTGTCATGCATTCTGACAATCACTGGACTGTTTGTCTCTAATAGCCTTGTTAAGAGTTGCTCCTGTTGTTCACCAGGTCATGTCTGTTTACACTGTCTGAGCGCACATACACAAGTATAGTGCAGGAGGCATCGCAGAGGGCAACTTAATTGATTTTCAACTTCTTTCCTATGGTCCTTCCCTGTGTTTTTTACACTGCAGCCTGCAGTTTATTTTCTATATAGGCTAAATCTTAGCTCTGTTTGTATGCATGCCTTTTACTTACTGACCCTCACCCCTGATAGTTATAGAAGAAAAGATAACAGCACTTGAGTGTAGTGTGAAGGCTTTCTGGGCCACCCACATAAATGTAGGAGTTGAATTAATGCATTTCTGTGTAAAGCAAACAAAGCATATATTTGGGTGGGGGCTCATGCTCATATAAGCATCATATCCTGTTTATTATTACTTCCAGATACAATCTTGTGAAACTTGAACAGTGGTAGCTGCGATACAAAACTGCAGATGGTTTCCTTCGACATACTTTGTATGACTTGTGCTGCCTAAAATAAAATAATGTCTTTATTATATTTTATTTTGGCCTGAAATAATAAGATTATTCAACATTTTTTCACAGTATATTGTGGCCAATATTGTGTAAATTCATTCACTGGAGCTCATAAATCTATTCTAGTAGTCCCTTGTATAAATTGCAGGTTGCATCTTTGACCTCACCGTGCCTCTAAGCAGTTTTCCTGTTTGCAGATGTTCATGGTGAACGTGAGTTACATGAAAGGAATCCTGATTTCAGGTAACAGAAGCTTCCATCATCCAGCTGATACAATGACTTTACTGAGGAGGCTGTTGTTGGCTGTTAGGTTTTCATTACGAGTGCTTTAAATTGTGCAGAGATCATGAGGGGTGGCGGGTGGTCTAAAGTCGTATACCTTTGAAGGAGAGGCCTGTTGAAAGCCTGCACCCTTGTTGGCTGAGGGGCTGTGGAGTGAGTGGTTTCGAAGAAAAGCTTGCCCAGCCATGTAAATATTCTACTTGTGACCTCCAGACATTTTTGGGGATGAGAGGAATACAGACTCTGTCTGATCTCTGTTAATGTCATCAGTCACCAACGTCTTAAGTTGTGCAATTTGTTCTAGACCAGGCCTCTCTGGCATGGCTGTCTGAAAGCCTTGAAACACACACTCATAAATTACACACACACTTGCACATGTACAGTATGTTGCAATTGCATTAGGCTCACATTTACATCAATGCTTACAAATGCATACATACATCATTTAGCTGCAGCATATGTTTTGTTATATGAGTTTGGCTCATTCTTTTGCAGACTGTCTAGTCTGTTGAGGATATGCTGAGATAGCTCCTGGTCCCCGTTGTTTAGTGTCCCACTCACACATTTGCTTATGAAACCTTCTGCAGAAACGCTTAAAATAACCTTGCTAGCTAACACATTTTAAAAACATTGCATTGTGTAGTGTAGCGGCAGAGCTAAATTTGAAATAACCATAAAATAGGCAGTCTTGATTGTAAGAACACTAAAATTACCACATCAGCCTGGATGACCATGCAAAATAAACTTAGACTAGAGTCATCAACAAGTGGGGGTTTCAGAAGGATGATTGTCATTCATTAAACTAAAAAGAGCTACAGGAATTGCATTCTCTCATTCAAGGTTGATGGAGGCCCAATATGACATGTAGTCATTCCGCTAACAGGTTCAATGTTGCATCGTTGGAACAAGCTAACTAACAAAAATGGTGAAATAACTGGGCATAAAGTGAAAAACTCCACGGGGAATTACCACCCAGCTTTACAACCACCCTCAACTCTTACAGGACTTTAGCAACTCTAAGCTAAGTGAGTTTGTTTTGAACCCCGACATCTTTACTCTCAGAACTTTTCATCAGCAGTGCACAGTTGTTTTCAGCTAACAAGTTGTAACAAGCCGACTGTACATGTACACTAGCTGACTGGTACCAAACAGCAGATGGTGTAGCTGGTGAACATGCTGTAGTTGAGCATTTAGCAGGTAAAAGTCACTAATTTCACCCATAAATCCGCACAAAACAGCAAACAAGCAGTTAAAAAGTAAATAAACGTCGCAATTACTTCACGTGAACAGTAATGTTGCTACAGAATTTATTAACTTATTTGCTGTATAAATTTTAACTCATATTATTTCTTGATAATAAAGCTTCTGGCGAACTTCGTACACCGGACACTTGACATCGAGGAAGCTGAAACCATTATGGCATCTATACTAAAGAATAATTCTTTCATTAAAATCGCCACTGGTTATTAAATGCATTCATTAACAGAGCATAAAAAACTGCAACGCTGACTTAGACCTCATGCTGAGAGCTTTGCCACATTATGTAAGCTTGCATTGTTAATCATAGATAGATAGTTTTTTTTACGAAGCAATCTTTTACACTCACTCAGTGTCTCTCCCACTACTAGTGATAACCTTAGGGATCTGTAGCAGCGGGAGGTCATGTTTGTACCTTGCGTGCCCCCATAAACAAAACACTGGATTATAGGGATCCTCTTGTAACTATATTACACTAATACTTCATGTTACTATGACTTAGGATTAAAGCAAAAGTTGTTTGTGTAATTTGTGAGATTTCCTTCACTTTGATAATTAAGATATTTTTTTCTTTTCCTCTGTCTAGTATCAGCATTTTGATTGGCTCTCCCAAAGCCAACACCAGTCAACCCAACATCACCGAAGGAGGAGGTGTGTTCTTGTGCCCCTGGACCCTGGAGCCCAACTGCAGCATTATCGAATTTGACAAGCAAGGTAGAGTGTCTTGTTATCTTTACATCATAATCACAGCAGTAGTTGGTAGCTCAACTTTTTCCAGGATATAAAAATGTCACTCTACCCAATGGCACAGTCTTTGATGTCTCTCCTGTGTTTTAACTGTGGCTGAGTCTGCCCTCCACTCCACCTCTCACTGAGGTCTCCATTTTGGGGCAGAGGTTGTGTTTCCAGTGTTTGCACAGAGCTTTGATTCCCCTGCTGGACTCGGTCCCAGTGTTGTGAGCACTCTTTAATTAGGGCAGAGTCATTATGGGGACAAGGACCCCAGAGGACATGGGCTGCCCCTGGTTCTGCCGGGAAAATAATCACCACCATCACAAATGCAGGAAGTGATAAGGACCACCGTTTGAGGATCACAGGGTCGAGCTCATTGCACGTGTTTGTGTGCTATCGAATGGCGTTGACTCATATTGAGAGCTGCGACTACTCTGTGTACACAAATACATACTTACAAAATGTTTACACAAACAGCGTGTCTCTGAAATGTGATATGTTGTAGAAAAAAACAGGCGAGCCACACTTACAGTATGATTGCACACACACATATGTCTGCACATGCTTTTACATTCAGTAGTCTTGCATTTCCCATTACAGTCCTCGGGCTTCATGGTGTGTTTGAGGACATAGGCCAGACTCCCTTAACAAAACAGGCGCTTCAAGCTGTAGCCAGGAGAGTTTAATGTCACCACTCTGCTGCAGACACCAGGAACATATATCAAGTAATATACCTCAGTACGTCTCACACAGTATGCTAGATACACATTTATGTCACATAATGATTAATATCTTTTCAACAATGCTGAATGGCAAAAACATTTTAGTCTTTCTCAAGTCCGGAACTCAACTTTACAGTCTTACAAAAGGCTCAAAAGGAAAGCAGATGTAGAAAAGATAGAACTAGACTAGATAGTTAGCCTGTTGTTGAAAACAGAAGTCATGGAGCTGTAATACTGCTGAAACTGCAAAAGTAAAATCTTTGGCGGACAACCTAATAAACACACACACACACACACACACACACACACACACACCTTAAGCACTCCACCACCCGCCTCCTTCAGCATTCCCTGCCTCACTATTGCCAGGACCTCTTCTTAGCACAGACTCTGACAATGAAATACCGCCGTTTGGGTTACAGTAACAACACTGTTCAAGTCTCTTTGAGCTTTTTGATATCTGCCATAGCATGTAGGATGGATTAAGACTGTATACCCCGGGAACAAGGCCTTAAAATATCCATGTAAAAAGCCAAGAACATGCAGATAAAAAAATAATAAAGCTCTGACAGCAAAAGTTCTGACAAAGTTCCACTTTCTGAGAACTAATATTTGCAATAATCTTTTATTAAATGTGTTTTTGTCTTGTGTATTCTTTTAGGTGATCAGCATTTTATTATAAATAATGTGAACACTCAGGTTGAGTTCAAGTCCCATCAGTGGTTTGGAGCTACAGTGCGTTCCCACGGTAACAGCGTCCTGGTACGACTGATTAAACGATTATTGCCATGTTACAGAAGCTTGAGAGATTTGTGGTGTCTATTTATGTAACTACAAGTCTACTGCTACTTAGAAATGTCATTTCTCTTTCCAGGCTTGTGCTCCCAGGTATTACTGGAGGACAGAACATGACACACCCTTCGCTGATGTTACAGGAACATGCTACCTTTCTGTAGACGGCCTCAAATCATTCGTGGAGTATGCCCCTTGCCGTACAGGTGAGATACAGTAATGATAGCTGACCTCAGGGCAACAATTCACAGGTACCACCAAACTGAGTGATGGTGCCAATGTTCTCCCAAGTTATTCTGAAACTTATGCTGCATTTACATCATGTTCGCAGAAAGGGAAGAGTTAGCACAACCCAGGATTGTTTAGAAAGTAGTCCAGCGTAGAGACTGTTGTTAGCCTATACTCAGCTAACTAGCAAAGTAAGATTATTGCAATAGTACACAGTATGGAACAGTGGTTTTCCTGGGGCAGAATGATACAGCATGCATTTTAAATATAGTCATTCCCTGATGTGGGGGTTGCATGGTCGATGGTAGATTTATACAAGTCAGTATTGTCCTATGAAGCCACTGCATTTTTCAGGATTAAATGAATCCAGGTATTTGTTAGGTTGAACCACTTTACAAGTTCTAGCAAAAGGAACCAAACTGTCTCACAGCTTAGATCCAAGACATCGGTTCAGATGGTTAGAAACAACCTGGAAACCATCATTGTACATATCTGCCATGGTTCCTGCTGAAACACATGGCTGCCATACAACAAATCTCCACACCTTCAAACTCAAGTTTGCAAAATGTTGAAGCATTCGGCTCAGACTTAGGTCTGTGTGAGAGAAACTAATTTAAATTAACTCTAATTTCACATGCTTCCAGTATCTTTTATTCTGAATCTCCAAGCAGAATTCTTGGCGTGTTGATGGCTACCAACAGTGTCTGCTAAAGGACATTCAGCCAAATATTAGCTGTTCTGAATGTAGTATTGTCTTAGTTGAATTAAGTCCCAAGTGAAGGTAAACATATGCACCATGGTTGGGGGGGTTTCTTTTGTCAAAACAACTTTAAGCTTGCCAACAGAACCAGATATGTCTAAAACTGTTTCTGGGAAAAGTTGAAGAGATGTCTTGGAATTGTTCAGATGCTAGGGAAGGTAGATTGTATAATTCTGTTGGAAACTAATGTAACATCCATTGTTTTCTTGTGTTGTTTTAAGTCTGTCTGGAATTTGGTTTGGAAATGTGACGTGACAGTGGCAGGCAAAACAACACTGGAGAATGCTGCCCTCAATAGAACATAATTTGTTTTTCTAATTTCATAAAACTGATCCTTCTTTTGTTTTTGTGCTGCTCACTGCAGAAAGATATGGACCTGCTGGACAGGGCTATTGTCAGGGGGGATTTAGTGCCGACTTCACCAAAGTAAGAGACATTTTTGCTGGTTTCTACATAATCACACAGTAACTGTTTGAATGTCAGAGTTAAACTGGCAACAGACTCCTTAGCTGCTGCTACTGTTGCGTGTGTTACAGGATGGGAGGGTTGTGCTTGGAGGACCAGGCAGCTTTTATTGGCAAGGTGAGCTCACTGGAATGTGGGACAGCATAATGGATTTTTTAGAACTTATCTTCAGTCGATTTTTCCTTTGGAAGATCCAAAAAAATCAACTCAGCAGCCGGAGATCACAAGCCTCGTTTTCCCCTTTGCTATCTGTCCATCCTGCAGGTCAGCTGATCTCAGCCACCACAGAGGAGATTGTTAAGGCCTATTACCCCTCTTACTTCCTCCTGTCAGTCGCTGGGCAGGTTCAAACACAACAGGTGCAGGGGACCTATGATGACAGTTATCTAGGTGAGGAATTTGCTTTGGTCCAGAGCATCCAATCCTCTTAGCACGTTCTTGCTCCCAAAAGGATGAACCTTGTCCATTTTGGACAGTGAATGAGCTTCTGACTAATGCCACCCTTGTAGGTCAAACTGTCAACTTCATCCACAAAAACATTAAACAGTATCAGATGGCAAAGAATTGGCTGTTGATGTTCTCAGTATTTTAACCTTTCCTCTGGTTTAACTATCAGCCTCAAATATCAGCAAAAACGTGACTCACGACATGACTCAGACTACACCACCATCTAATAATAGTTTGCTGTCAAGTACGCTCAGCATGGTGAGCTGAGTGATTGGCTGATGTCATGACTTTGATATTAAATTATTCATTATAAGTTTGTGCATTACTATGTGTCACTGGCCACTTTCACACTGTTGCCTAGATGTTTTTCCGACTACGTCATCTGGCTATTTTGTGTGACTGGTGTAATGTTTATCTGTGAACTTTAAAATGTGCTAAAACAGCACAAAAACAGAAGTTAGTTTTGAACAACGATACACTAAAATGACCATAAAAGCCCCAGATAATACTGATAATCCTATTATAAGCCAACTCAACGCTTTACTCTTCCTCTCTCCCTCAGGTTACTCTGTGGCTGGCGGTGACTTCAGTGGGGATGATGAGGAAGGTGAGGGTCATATTTACAATACAGATTTAAAATGCATGGCTGAGTACAGGGCCGTGCCCCCCTTCCCTTAAGCTCTGTCTAATAAATAACTTTTCAGTTTCGGTGCACATAATTGAACTCTAACAACAAGAGATTATTAAGTGTTTCAGGAAGCAAAACCTTCAAAGAAGGTCTGATAACTGTGTTTCAGTCAATTGTTCACAAGCTTTATCCAACATTACACTTCTTAGCTATCAGTCCTGTTTTGAAATGGCATCTCGTAACCTTCTGCCCCTTCGATTGCTGTGTTGCAGATTTCATCACAGGAGTTCCAAAAGGACTCATGCTGTATGGTTTTGTAAGGAGTCCTCAAAAATTTTCTTTTTACAACATTGAACAGTGTGAATTGTGTACAAAACATACAACCTATCAAACAGACCCTAGGAACACACAGTGTCCTGTGACAAATAACGGATTATTAGTAAAATGTAAATAATGTAAAATTAGTAATATAAAATTTCTCCTATATAGGTGTCCATATTAGATGGGAGGAATCTGAATTCTCTACTCAACTTGACAGGAGAGCAGGTATGACTTTCTGTACTTTAGTCCTGACTTCATACGTGGAAACGAATATAAAGTGACATGTGTACAGAAGGGGCTGAAGATAAAGGAGACGGCCCTGTGGAGAGGAGGTCAGAGTTCTAGCTTACAGTATGCACATGGTTTGTAAAACCATCAGCTGTGCCCCACCAAATGAAAACCCAGAAACAGTGTTCATGTCATTACTGCACTGGTTCAGCATGTGCTTTTTACATGGAAAGAGTGGCTCACCCGGCTATTAGTCGTATTACTCAAAATAAGTACAGTAAACTTTTTATGTGCTTATAAGTGACTCCAGAGAACAGCTGAACTTCCTATGGTGATTAGTGCAGCAAATATAATGTGCAGTGTAACATAGCAGCCCCCAGCTCCACACTGACATTTTACAATGCTCAAATTTAAAATGTCAAAACAGGTGGGTGGATGCACATCTTGTGCTTCTTTACTAAGGTGTTGCACAAAGATAATAATGGAAGTTAACTGTAACTATCAAAACTATAAAACCAGTAAATACAATAACACAAAAATAACACTACATCATTGAACTTATAGTTGTGAAGTCGTGGGGAAACTTGCCTGCGTTTCCCTTTCTTGTGCAATTCAACGTTTTATTGTGAACATGTGAGAGCATGTGACCATGCACACATGGTAAAACACGTGTCCGAGTGTGTTTGTGCTCGTGTGTGTGCCTGTTTTCAGTGTGGGAGGTCGTCAGTGATGCCTCAGAGGTGTCAGTCTCAGGGAGGAGGGAGATGAGTAAACTGTCAACGCGAGAGTGATCTGGGGTAAACTCCAGGCTAATTGACTCTGCTCTCTGTGGGTGAATGCCGGTTCCTCTGTGGGTGCTTGAACTGTGTTGTCAAAAGTCAGCTGTAACAACACACCAGAGGGTTTTTTGTGCGGGCTGTCTTGTTGATTTAGTCAATAAAACCTTCGCTTTTGCAATTTGTTATGTCACCAAGCAAAATGTATTTTTGAGACACTGATCCCTACAACATTGTTTCTGTTCAGCCACGTATATTGGATTCAGACTGCATATACTACACTAAGGTTGGATAACATACTGAAATAGCAATCTACAGTCTGAGGTGATAGGAATGTATCCAAGAGTGCTGATGGTGTAGTGGCTGACTTCAACTGCTGCTTGTTCACCTCACACGATCATTCCCAGTGATTCAGTGCGGGAAGAAGTGCTGATCATGTTTCTTAGAGGCCTGTTGCAAAGCAGCACTTTCAGAGTCTTGTGGTGGATTTACTTTGCACAGCGTTTGATACAGGAATAAAGTCACACCATTGATTTAAGTCTTTCACAACTTCTCTTCTATGTAGCTACACAACACTTTGAAACGAGAATCAGCCGGGAATGTAAAGTGACTCTTATTAATCATATATGCTATGAAAGTAAACCGCGAGCAGTCAGAGCCCATGGGAATTGTCTTGGAGTGAGTTTTAAATGAGTTCAAATCCCCGATCTCCAGACTCCCTACCTCCATGGAAAGGGAGACGGAGAGACCACAGGGTATTGCGGGATTGAGGAGTCAAAGAAGAAAGCAAGAACGCTTCTAGGGGTGGTGGTGGAAGGTACAAAAGGGACATGGAGACAGAAAATGAGAGAAAAGAAAGGGATCTTTGCAACGTGGTATGATTATAGGCTAACTGGGTATTGTTTGTAATGTATTCCAGATGGGGTCCTACTTTGGCTACGCAGTGGCAGCCGTCGACATCAACAACGACGGGTGAGTGGATGGAGTTACACGGATGCTGGCAAAAAATAGACAAAGGGAGACAAAGTGAGAAAAGGGAAGTGAAAGTGAGTAATTTAAAAATGAAGGATGAGGTCACTAAAACACAGGTTAACAGTGACCTTTTGGACGTATCCCTCGCCTGAGTCATTCTTAAATGTGTCATGAAAATTTCCCTTCCTTGTGTTCAGAAAATACCCTGTGCTCTGATGTTTTTACTTCTCCAACTCTGGCAGTTGCATTCCTGGGACCTTTGAGAGACAGTTGGGTTGCAGTCAGTCTATTATCCATTATTAAATGCATACCATTTGAAATGGTAGTTGTACTGTACATACATTCATTTTGTATACTGTTGTTATTGTAATAGCTGTGAAGGACGCATGTTTCTGCCATGTAAGATTCACTGTTAACCCAATGAAACAAGCAGTTTAAACAGTTTAACCCTCAGTCTAAACATCATATAGCTTCAATTAGGACTTGGAACAACTTCATACACAGGGACACTGTGAGACAGATTAGAATAAAATGATTTTTCCAACATAAAAAGGCAGTGAAAGACGATAACAGTATGTTTGGGTTAAGTAAAGTGGCTGTGGCTTAATAAGTATAACAGATCAGTGGATAGATACTGAGTTCCAATCGTGCATCCCTCATGCAAAAAATTAAGGTCAGTCTCTCATTGTGTCCTCTCTATCTGTTTTGAGCTGCACTGCTTTACTCCTGCCTCTACTCACCTCCTCAGTCTAGACGACCTGGTCATTGGAGCTCCAATGTTCATGCGTCGAGAGTCCTGTGGGCGCCTGGAGGAGCTAGGTAAGGTGTATGTGTACCTCCAAATAGGCCCTCTGCAGCTGGAGCCAGGCCAGTCCCATCTTCTCGGCCCCCAGGCCTTCAGCCGGTTTGGCACTTCGCTGGCTCCACTGGGGGATCTCAATCAGGACGGATTCAACGGTAAGTCTGATACATACCACGTTAGTAAATGTTATACGAGGAAATAACATTTTTCTCACATTTTATTCATTTAATTGCAGTAATTTTATACTTTAACTATATAGGTTGGTTTCAACTTCTCATATGGGAGAATTTGTAGCTCTCCTCTGTATAACATTAAAGTTAAATAAATACCAATGGAAATAGGTATTTATTTTATTTTATTTCTTTTCCAATCAATTCTCCGTCTCCACAAAAGCTATATGTTGAGGTGTCCTTGGACAAGACACCGATACCACATAGTAGCGCAGACACGGGTCTAGCAGCTGTGATCAAAATGATCGGTTGCTGATTTAAAGCTAGCCATGCTAGTCCGCCGTTTGGCAGCCTCAGCACACTTACTGGAGGAGCTTTTTATTCAATTGTGATTTCAGCCAACGTCTAATGAAGTAAATCATCATAACGATAACAATCAGTGACTAACACTTTCAGTCCGGGATAATTATTGCTTCTAACATTCCTGCTAGGACTTTTGAAGAACATATTTACTGCAGGCTGTTTTCTATGTACTGGTTTGACGGTGGGAAAATGCGTGTTGCTGTTTGCAGACCTGGCCGTTGGATGTCCCTATGGAGGAGACAACCAGCAGGGTTTGGTTCTCATTTATAACGGTTATGCTGGAGGACTGATAGACACGCCCACTCAGACGCTCTCTGGCCAATGGGCTTCCAGCTCTTTCCCGGCCAATTTCGGCTTTGCGTTGCGAGGCAACAGAGATTTGGATCAAAATGGCTACCCAGGTACTGCAGAAGAGAGTCCACCACCACACTCCTATTGGATATCGGCGTTTACTCACTTTTCCTCTTTGCAGATTTGATTGTTGGTGCTTTTGGGGCTGATAAAGCAGTGTTATACAGGTATGTTAAACCTCCCAGCAGTGTATTGGCAAATATATAGACTCCCATTCTTATTCTTTTGGGTTTTTTTTGCATCTTTGAACAGAGCACGGCCAATAGTGAGTGCCAGCGGATCTCTCACAGTGCATCCGACGATGTTTAACCAGGAGGAGAAAACCTGTGAGCTGGACACTGGAAGTGGGACTACTGCTGTGTCTTGGTAAAGTTCAGCTCTGTAGAATAACTGAAAGGTTACTTGCTGTTTGATGCGTCATGCAGCATAAGCCAGCGTGTCCCTCGTTGTTTAGCGCAGTTAAAGAGCTCTCTGATAATAGCTGAACATGGAAAGTCTCGCAAATGTTATGTAACACACATCTTAGTTCAATTTCAGCTTTCCAAACTCCGTGAGAATGTCAAATCACTTCGTGTTTGCCAGTTTCCTGTCCAAACGTCTCTAAACAGTGCTCCCAATATTCTTAGATCCAGTAAAAAAAATGCACTTTCAGTCTTAGTGAAGCTCTTTCCACAACCTCGCTGTGGAACATTTTAAGACCAGTGTAAGAGTCATTTGCCAGACTGGCTGCTGTTTTAGTATGTGCCAGCCTGGTTGATACAAGTGAGTCTTGTTTTCTTATTTAGTGCTGCTTTTTGCTGCCTTGGAAACAAAAAGCAGCAGAGAAAGGGAAGTGGGAGAGGTGGAGCAGTTATATGTTGGTGTAGAGTGGGACGTTGGTCGGCATACTACTGGTAGGCATCATTAACAGATTTGTAGAGATCCCTTTTCTTTTTATGTGATGTCTTTTTTACAATAAAAGACATCCTGTATTTCCCCAGTTAAATGCTTTTAATGTGAAGCAGCATTACTATAACTTATTACAGCTCTGGCATAGTATAAAGAGAGTCAATCATTATCATCAATCAGATAAAACGTTGGATTATGTGCTGCATTGTTTTAACTGTGAATACCTCGGAGTGAGGACGTCTGTCTGAATCCAGCGTCTGCCAGTGAAAACTCCGAAATGGAGAGCTAATTTCTAAATGTAGAAAACGGCTGACCACAAACAGTGTGAAGCACAGGGTCCGATTTCATGGATAATAATTTCAAATAATACACAAAAGTAACCCAAATCAGCGTGACCACAACGAGTGTGCACACTGCGTGTATGCGTGTTTTGTTTTTCATATTTTGGTCTGTGTTCAACCCCCAGCGTCAGCATCACTTTCTGCCTGCTGGCTAATGGGAAGCACCTCCCGTCACATCTAGGTGAGGCCCGCACACACACACACACACACACACACATAATCACTCACACACTCACACAGATGGTCCCTATTATTGTACCTTGCTTTCTTTGTGTAGCCACAAGTATGCCGGCCCTCACTGTGCTCAATTTGGCAGTTAAGATCAAGATAAAAGAACAATCATGGAAACACAGAGTAAACTGGCGGGCTCCGGCAGTTTAGGAAAGTGCGTGTGTCTGTTTTGTCTGCATAGTTGTTGTCACATGGTATTCAACAATGTCCTCTGTTTCTGTAAACTCGTGCCTACCGCTGCATACGAGGAGACGCGCTGTCTAAATGTGCGCCTGTGCATACACTTCCATGCATTCTGTGTGTGAGACAGTTACGGAGACGTACCTTTTTTTCCCTTCCCCATGTGTGTGTGTTTTGTTGTCTGCGTTTCAAGGATTTGCGGTGGAGGTTCAGTTAGACAGTGTGAAGCAAAACCAGAAGGGATCCATCAGGAGAACTCTGTTCCTGGACAGCAAGCAGCCGACTCTGATGGAGACCTTCAGCCTCGCCAACGGTGAACGTCTGTGCCATGAGACCAAGGTCTATCTGCGGGTCAGTCAGTCACACCTCAATGTCAAGCAGTGAAATGAAGTCTATTTCCACGCCATACGTTTGATCAATGAGAAGACATTATTGAAGGAGACACGAGCAGCTCTGTGAGGCTGCACTTAAGCACACTGTTGATTTGACTTAAATGCCAGCGGTTTTACAGGACCTCAGTCTATCAATCGACCTCCCTGTTTTGTTTGTAGCTCGTGTGCAGGCATGAACACACACACGTACACTGGAAGATGGTTTAGGTAATCAAAGGAGGATAGGGGAGCAGACTGCCAGCGAGCTAACACTGATGTAAACAACGCGTGCTATTACAATAAAATCCATTTTGCAGACAGGGAGAAAATGCAGGCAGTAGATCTGTACCTTTTGCAGGGGACTGTTTGAAAAGGACACACCGTCACAGCAGAAACATGACACATCAGTGGTTCAGCTATGACGATAAGCTCCAGGTTGTAAACACAGAGATTTTTTTCCTTTCATTTTCGCTCTCAGCTGAAGATCAAAACCAAAACTTATGTTTCTCAGGCGTATTATCTCGAGCCTTTTCCAGCTCTTAATTCCACAGCAGAGTCCTGCTGGTTTTCATATGGGCCGTTTAATCAGAGACCCTCTCCCACCTGCAGCACCAG
Organism: Microctenopoma stevenorrisi; assembly: GCA_032270685.1. Classification (NCBI taxonomy): domain Eukaryota; kingdom Metazoa; phylum Chordata; class Actinopteri; order Anabantiformes; family Anabantidae; genus Microctenopoma; species Microctenopoma stevenorrisi. Next base: position 2,402,643 of record JAUMTR010000022.1, on the reverse strand, counting down.
GTGAATGCAGTTAACTCACAGACGGCAGAACAGAGGTTAAAGTTTCCCACTAAACAGGATTGGAAGCTGCTGTTTGAAGTTGCTGTTTAAGGCGAAGCTACTCCAGGACCAGGCTTCTCATCACTCAGTAGCCACCTGATCAAAGCGTGAGCCTGACAAAAACACTTAAGTCATATGTTTACGTGTTCATTCTGAGGATATAACGATCAGAGCACTTTGATCTTTGACGTAATAAGAGACAGTTTGAGTAGAAACCATCCCCTCACCTGTCAGTCAACACGTGCCGTATCTGTCGGTACCGTTCACGATTTCTTCCTTGTACTTTCATTACGAGCTGCTGTGTCGGGGTCAAACATGAAAATAGTAACATCTGCTTTTGATTTCGTATAGTGGCAACATTTTTCTCTTAAATCTGCATTAGAAGCACGCTCATATCAGAAGTTTCAGCTTTACGCTAAAGACAAAGGAGGCGTCAGAAGATGAATAAGGGCCGCATGTGATGCTGTGTCCACCTTCATACATTAAACAAGTGGGGATGGCAAACTTTGAGTGAACAAAAGTATTGAAACAGATACTTAATATTTGGTCATGAAATCCCCTCACTGACATCTCGACTTCTCACTAATGAAGTCCTATGTTGAATTGACAACATGCTTTTCTACATGATGAAACTCCTCCTGATTAGTTTTGCCGGATAAAATGTTTCTGGACACTTCTTCCATCGTGACTTTAAAAAACATCTGTGAATATTAGTGAGCAGGTTCCAGAAGCAGCCATCAGACTGTTGTACCTTAATTCTTTCCTCCAATTTTGTAAAGTGATTCAAAGTGAGTTAAGCACATTAATAAACAGGACGAGTTTTCCCATGTACTCAGAGTGATGCTTCTTTCTATGTCGCAGGGTGAAGAGGAGTTTCGCGATAAACTCTCTCCCATTTACATCAGTTTCAACTTCAGTCTGGATCCTCAAGCCTCCGTGGACCGCCATGGTCTCAGACCAATCCTGAATTATCAGACGGAACAACTTATTGAGCAGAAGGTACGTTCATTGTCCAATAAGAGAGTAATAAGAGAGTAAATGCTTGTATAAAAAATGATATTTTCAGCATTTACTCTACGCTGCTTAAACGCGACTTATAACTGCGCATTAGAAATAAGCTGATGAGTTTTCCCCTCAACTTCCAGCCCGGAAAACAAGGAAGCACTGTCTCAGCCCTGCGTTTATGTTCTTCTTGGAACTTTCAGCTTTGAACGATATGAAGTGTATCTTTATGCAGAGCTGTAAAGTGTATCTATATTTCACATTACCACACTAAACATTTAGACCGCACCACTTATACGGCCACACGCCTCGCATATTACGAACTAAACAGATGGTCTCCACAATGATTACCAGCAGGAAGATGCTAATGGCCCAATGTAGAATCCTGTTACACACACATTGGTTCCCAGGAGTTTGCATAAAGGAAATTTATTTGAATGGCAAGGACTGAGGTTGTAGGCCTGAACATGTTTTTCCAGCATGAAAAGCTGGCAGATTTCTGAACAACTGGTGAGCCATGGTTCTGCAAAATCACAGAGGAAGCACTGACAGCTCTGTTTGGGTGGGGCGGCGCTCAACTCTAGGACATCTGGTTGTGGTTTGTTTATGTATGTTGCCAGTGGCCTCCTCCACCAGGCAGGAGCTAGAGAGAGCGTGCACTTCTTTTTTTTGGTGAGAGAAGGTAAAGTGAGCGTGTGATGTGGGTGTGTGAGCGTGTACGTCATGTGGTTGTAACTGGGTGTTTCTTCCATAACTTTTCTCAGCGTTCAAGCCTTTAAGGCAACAATATGTTTTGCTTTGTTTGTTCTGTCACTGTTCTCCCGTTCTTTATATGTGAAAGCAGTAGGTGGGTTTTTCATAACTTTGATCACTTAACTAAAGTCACAGCATGGGTGTTCCAGAAATATAAGAACCATTGTATTTTGATTGGACACTCCAAGTTATTAGTAACTGCTATTATTATCCTTTGTCATTCTATTTTGGGGTTAACAATAAGTTTAAAATACAGTTTCCATTATGCTTTGAGAGACTTCAATGAAAGGATGAACCTCAGCTGTGGCCTAGTCCGTGTTTGTTGAGCAAAACTGGCACCGTTACTTATAATTTCATGTATTCTTTTTGACTTCTTTGTTCATTTATTCATGGCAGACATAACCAAATATGAATATCTTTGTTTTTTTAAGTATAAATGTCTGCTTGTGACTAATGCACCTAGGGAAACTAGTGGTGGGGGCGGCATAATGGCCCAGTGGGTACAAACTTAAATGACTGACATCCTGTTGTTTGAAAACCTCTTGCTTGTGCTATATTTGGAGTTTACGTATAGAGCAATGCTTGGCTCCATGCTGACAATTTAGCATACATTAGGCTGAAAGATGTTTGTGTTGTGGACACACTGAACTCCTCGTACTACTTGGAAAGTAAATCACATTCTGGTTCTGGCCAAAGTCAGAACTGTGGTCGGCATCTCCAGTGGAATGCACCCATTTAAATGGAGTGGCTTTCATTAATATTCCTCTAATAAACGGTACATACATTTCAATAGGGTAAAGGGAGCAGCGAGTTTAGTCCTGTCTTTTAGTCCTATGGATGGTCCAAACAGATTCAGTTTCAAGAGTCAGGTTCTTGTTTGTCTTGGAGAATGTTCAGGTACATGTGTCAATGCCATTTTGTGTCAGAGATGTTGCAAAGATAATATCTGTTACTGAGCTGCACTGCATCTTAGCACTCAGACACACCGGGCCACTATCAAAGAACTAGCGAAGACAACGACAGTTGCATGGTCTCATGTTCGCTTCACCTGAGCTGAAAAGCTTCACTTGAACAAACCGTGGAGGCTACAGCCAACAGGAACCGGCACATACCTTACATTCATACATAAGTTCTCATTCCAGCAGATGGCGGTTCTCTGTATTCATCGTTTAATTGAGAACCAACCTTCGACCCTTGGTGTCATAGGTCAGAGCCCCCGTTTTCTCCTGTATTTCCTGTCTGTCTCCTTACTGACACTAAGTAACAGAAGCTCAAATTAAGGTCTAATGATGATGCTTGTATTAGGATGTTTTATTGGGAGTTTTCCCTCTTGACTACGTTGTTTTTTTACTTTTCTTATGTTTCTATGATAGTTTGAATTATCTTTGTCATACTGTAAACGTGGAAGAGAGATTAACAGAAATTGGTTTAATAAAAACACATCCCCATGTATAAACGGTATAGTCAAAACTCCAGTGGTCGACCAGGTAGGAATATGATGGCAGTCATTTCGTTGCTTCAGGCGTTTATGTCAACACTTGGTCTACACCGTCAAGAGCTGGAGGGAAACATGCATCAAACGACCAGATGAAGAGATGAAAGCAAATAAGGGATGAAAAGTGGTTAGAAGGAAAGGAAGATGAGTTGGAATTCATCACTTCAGTTTAGTAAATCTCTCACAGAACGTGTGTTCTCTTGTCTGTTTGGCATTAAAGTCCTGAGTGGATGTAAAAGCAGGGACTTGCATGAAGAATCTCCGCCGAGACACTGTTAACCATTGCCCCCGTAGCATTCTTTATGGAATCTAATGTTTCCCATGTGTTGGAGAGATGAGGCCGACGGCAACGGCAACACTATGGATCAACATGGGAGAAGCAGCAGAGGAGAAAAGTGAGAGCGAAAGCGAAAAGCTCAGGGGACACACTGGAGAAGACAGTGGAGTCGAATCGGACCCCATTTATCTTTGTCTGTGGTTTGTACCCAGTCATCTGTCACATTAAAAGTGCAGACCTGATTGAGGCCTATTCTCTTTTGAATGTTTGCGCTCTTTTTTGAGGCTTTTCCACAAAAATGTAACTCCTATTTAGATGGAATCCATCAGCCTTTCAGTCCCCATAAACCTTCACCATGTTTTCTCTGTTCGTCCCTTTCTTCTTTCCCACATGTAAGGAACACAGTCCTTTTATCCTGCAAACATGAATGGACACTTCTCCCACATCTCCCTGGCATCTGGTTTTGGCAAATATTGTTATAGTTTTGTGCATATGGAGGATATGTATCCTCTCTCATCCTTTCATTAAACCATAAATCTAGTGTACAGGCCTTTGTAAACATTCACTTCCTTTAAACCTTTTTTCTGCCCATACCTTTGGACTCGTTCACCCATCATATCCATCCCTCATTCCACCTTCTGCCTCCATTTATCTCTATTTTTCTTTCTTTCTTTCTCAGGCCCAGATTCAACTCGATTGTGGAGAGGACAACATCTGTGTCCCTGACCTCAAACTGGCTGTTTATGGGTGAGAGGAAATCACCTTTCTATCACTTTACCTGGTTCAACAAACAAAACCTGAACCCTCCAGCTATACAACCCTCCCTTTGTGACGGGGTAATTCAACATATACTAAGGAAGTAGCTTAAATTTGCAGAATGAAACACATGTGTCTGAGTCTTTTTGTGCATTTCCAGTGATGCGTTTTATGTTTCTGGTTACTGTGGAGAGGATCCAATAGAAATGCGGAGTTAGCATAAGCAGTAGTTGCCATCTTGACGAACAGACAAGATAAACAACATCATTTGACATGAACCCACTGCAGAGGGGTGGGTGTTTGAAGATGCATTCATTGGTTTAACAATAACATTCACGTAGCATTCAAATGGTTAACGTGTATCATAATCACGTTAACCATTCAGCATAATCACATTAGCATTCATCAGCTGCCAATTTTTACCCCGCACAGTTCATGCACATTTCTAAAACTCATGGAAGCGTTGTAATTGCAGCTGTACGCTCTGCCTCATGTATGGAATCAGAGTATGAAGCAGATTATCTGCATTATCACGTGGTGCTAAGTGTGACAGTTGACTGACCACAAGTCCTGCTGCGGAGGAATGATTTTATTCGCTGATGCATCAAATGTGATTTGGAATCCATACTTGCACATTAGTGAGGACTCCTTTAAATTCAAATGTTAGTGGAGCTCTGCTGGTTACCTATACCTGCCCAGTGGGTTGGTTAGCGACAGTGACGGAAAGATACGTATTGTTGCTCTGGTATCTGCTGATAACATGCTGGTGGAATGTGGCTGATTGTGGGACTCAGAGCTTGCAGCATGACTTTACTGCAGTATAGCTCCAGAGGAACGGTTCTGGCCCACACAAATTCATTATTGTCAATTAATAAAAAAGCATTGTTGTTTGTGACTGGGCGTCAGCCAGATATTGGGCAATGTCTTAGTTAGGTCACAGAGGGAACACACACGCTCGATCTTCTCCTCCCTACCAGCTCTGTTGTGAAGAGTGTTTCACATTAAAAGGCCATGTGATTTCTCTTAGCTGCAGGACAACAATCAGTGCAAAACGTTTCCCATGAAAACCAAAGACAGAAAGATCCGCATCTGTATTTGCTGTGGGAGCAGCAACGCGATTGATTCAGCACTTTCACTAAATAGAATTTCCTTTTGCTGACATACTATAGGACACAGCTTTTTCTCTGGTTTGCCAAGAATTTGCAAACAGTGGGATATTTAACATTCACCGCCCGGAGGTTTGTCACTGGTGTTAGAGTCGGTTCCTCTGGCTTCAGTTACGCCTCCTTGAGTTTTATGATTCCCTGATATATTTTAGCAGCATATGTAACTCGGTGTAGTAGTAGTTTAAGATCTCTGACTCCGTTGTCACCATCTGACCAGTGTTGACGTCAGGGTATCAGGGTTTCTTCCATAGCGTTTTCTCAACTCTCCCAGGCTTAATTCAAATCATCTGGAGGTCTCACCTAGCGAGGGGTCACTGCGTCCAGACCCTCTGAAGACAGGGGGAGGGGAAATGAAAGAAGAACCCAGCCTCTGACTCTCAACAAGACGCCTTTCTCCTCAATAGAAACATTAATTTACTGTTGTGAAGTGTAGCTGTCGGGGAGGGGGGGGGGAGGGTTGGAGCTGGCGGGTGTCGAGAGGATTTATCGCTACAATGCAAGCGCGTTTGCACACAGGGGTGTCACTGTGAACATGAGGAACAAAATGGGGGTTGGTTTCCTGAGACAAATCACAGTGATCGGATTTGGGTCATTTCCCAGGTCGGTCATGGACAGATACGCAGGAGAAAACGGCCTTTGGGGAGTGTCTACACAGAAAGGCATTGTCTGGAAAGACTTCACGTCTCTGCTTTTCATTATGTTTCACAAGCACTTCCTTGGCATTTCAGTCCATCTGAGGTTGCAGCGTCAGTATTAGCTTGAGCTGGATGCTTATGTCGGCATGCTAACACGCTCACATTGACAAGGCTCACTGATGTTCAGCAGTTTAGCATGTTAGTGCGCTAGCATTTGCTAATTGGTAGATGTCCCAAGCCAATCTCAAAGATCCGTATCTGTGCGAGTACAGGCATCCTTTAAAAGACATATTAGCTCCTCAGTAGCGGTCCGATGAACAGTCTAAATTACAGTTTGGGCCTATCTGAGGTCAGCTTCTCACCGCGTCTACTGGTGGAGGTTGGTTCCACTGTCACTAATGAACCTTAATTCAGCGAGTACCTGGTTGGTTAAAGGGTTCTACACTACAACCATCATGTCGGAATCTCAACAATATTTGTTATATTTGAATCCAGAAGCTCCTGAGAAACGCACACACACACAGGTGGTATCTATTAATTAGCACAATGGAAACCATGGTTACAGTTGATGAGGCTACAAACAAGCATTTTGTTGCGGTGATCCAAGTCTGTTGCTTGTATCAGTTGCATGCTTACTCCAAAGACCAGTTATGACTTGAGAAAAATCTGAGGAAATGTTGTGATGATGTGGTGACTTTCTCTCTCTCAGTGACAGAACAGAGGTTTACCTGGGTGATGAAAACTCTTTGAGTCTGACCTTCAATGCCAGGAACGAGGGAGAAGGAGGGGCGTACGAGGCTGAGCTCTATGTGGTACTTCCCCCGGAGGCAGACTACAGCGGAATAGGGCGTGACAATGTGGTGAGGACGACTTGAAGACTTTTTAAATATAAAAACTTACCATGTAATGTGTCCCGCATTACCAACAATAATATCACAGGTAAAGAGTATATGTTGCTTCCTTTCCAGAGCTTGACTCAGCTGACGTGCAGCTATGAGGCAGAAAACCAGACCCGCTATCTTGTGTGTGATCTCGGAAACCCCATGAAGCCTGGTACCAGTGTGAGAGTCAACAGAACCCACGTGCAGAACAATTTGTGGCGTCTCAGTAGAATTAAGTCAAGTCAGATTGCTGCTGTGTGGTATAATTAAACCACACCTTATATAAGCAAACTCAGAAAGAACAGCAGCATGTCCAAAACCAGAAAGTCCAGGCTCTGTGACTAAGTCAAGTTATAAGGAGAAAACATTCTCTTCTAACATCTCAAAGAGCCACAAGTTCCCGTTAAAATGTTTTTCCACAAATTCAGTACGACTTAAATATGCAAATGTGCAGCAGAACCTTCTCATTCTGATTCATTTTCTCATGTTCCCGTTGTTAATGAAATGCATTTTCATTGGGTCGTTTTCTAGTTATGGGCCGGTCTTCGATTTACTGTGCCCAGGCTGAAGGATTTTCACAGCACTGTGCAGTTTGAGCTCCAGATACGAAGGTAGGTCCCACTTCAGAGAGTCCACTGGTGCATGGTGAGAAAGAGGGATGTGGGGAACCTGCAAACACATGTTGTCTTTTCGTCTGCCGCAGTAAAAATGCAAATAACTCTGAGAGCGAAGTGGTGTTGCACGAGCTGGAGGTGGCTGCAATGGCCAGTATGATTCTGCAGGGGTGAGGGATTGTTAAGTTATTAGTATATAACTGTTCTTTTCACTGTGGCTCCTGCCAGTGCTTTAACTGCGTGTTTGTGGCTCCTGCAGTGTGTCTCGGCCAGATAAGGTCATCTTTCCCCCTCCCAACTGGACGGTTCATCAGAGTCTGAGAGAAGAGCAGGACATTGGCCCAGCGCTTCAGCAGGTCTACGAGGTGTGCAGGGATTTCTTCTCATTACTGAGCTGCCATTTCTGTGCGTTTTCACTTTATTGGATGTAGTTACATGACTACCTACTGAACACAGTGGGGACCCAAAATAGATACTGTACAATGGGAAGGATGTTGTGTTTGTTATCTAAGAGAATATCTTGCATGTAGATTGTTAATTGTTAATAAAAAAAAAGGAGATTCAGCTTCACTACCCCGACTATTTTTCTAGAGTCCCAGAGACAAACATAAAGTCATTATACCTTATCATATCAGATCTGATCTACTACAAACTGTGTGTTCCAGTTGGTGAATAATGGTCCCAGTGTGGTCAGCCAGACCACATTAGAGGTGAGATGTCCCTTGAGGGCCGCAGGCCACGAGCTGCTGTACCCTGTAGAGGTGGTCACTGAGGGGCCGCTCACCTGTTCCTCTAAAACAACCTTCAATGCACTGAAACTTAAAGTGAGAGCACTCACACACACAAACAGGAATTTGGTTTATTCTTAGCCCTGAACATGTAGTTGTTTTTGTTAAGTACTCTGTCCTTATGTATGTAGCTCCAGCCTCCAGCAGCACAGGGTCCAGCGAAGCTAGAATCCAACAGTGAGCACCACATCCAGAGGAGGGAGGTACACAGAGATGCCCCGACTGAACAAGGAAACCTGGTGAGGGAGAAAACTTGTAAAGAACCTTTAGGGAAAAGTAAATAAGAATGTGTAGAACGGGTTTGTTTAGGTTAAATTTTTTAACCTCATTCGAACATTTCTTCATTTGAAATTCAGCCCTTTAATTTATAAAAAGATTGTTTGTTTAAACGGAGGAAATGGGAGAAGATCTAATGAGCTCTGGTCAACATCTCCTGCTGTTTGCTCTAATTGTTTGTGAGATGAACTTAATTAGGTTTGTGATTTACTGGGGTGCTTTATTGCAGCCTGCGTCACTGACTGTAATGTATGACAACTCATTTGTTAAGCTATTCCAAAGAACCGTCATTCAATTTGAGAACTCGACCACATGTAGATGTGTTTGGAAGCCAAATGTTCATTTACGCATTGGAATTACTTTAAAACAACCAACCTGAAGGGAGAATTAGCTGTAGCTTGATTTATGTCAGATAATATGTACTTGTAAGCCTGTGGTTTATTGTGCAAAATAAACATTGAAACAGTTGAATATGTTAATCGAGTCGTATCCCAGCCCCCAAAAACACACGACTATGAGCCAGTGCTACGTTGCTACAGTGATCTCTGTTCATCTGTTCATGCAAAGACCTGCTCCACGGTGGAATGCTGGAAGCTGCAGTGTCACGTTGGGCTCCTGGAGAGAGGAGACAGTGTCATCCTGACTGTACGCTCCAGGCTGTGGGCTGAGACCTTTATGGAGGTGAGACTACAGGAATCAATCATAGGCCACAGCATCAGATGTATCTGGTCCTGTTGCTCGTGGCCGACACTGAAGTCCTCCTGTGTCGTGCACAATGACAATAATGCTGTGGCTGGTCAGTATTTTAAGTACAAGAATGCACAGACTGGATGAGAAACATTAACATGAAGCTATAACCTGTGTTGTTATACTGCCCTCTGCTGGAGGCCATTCATACTTACGAGTGGTTTGCCCTACTCCACACTACAAATGGCATTATTTAATTGCACACATAATAATATAACAATAAAAAGGGGATGAAAACATTTTAGAATGTTAGTGTTTAGTAAAATCCAACTAATCCATTTTTATCTTTGCTTGTCCACAGAAGCCCTACGTGAAGAAGCAGTATGCCCTGGAGTGCTCGGTTCAGTACAACGTTCACAGGATGCCTTATTCTATTCCTCCCAAATCCAAACCATCACGATTCCAAAACGTAACTTCGCCTTATTCTTTCAGTAATTTGATGACGATTTGATGAATGTGAGTCAGTTACATGAAGGGAAATGGGCACTGTTGTTCAGGTGGTGACGGCTGTGGTGTGGAACAAGCCCGACGGTCCGTTCTCTGTGCCGCTGTGGATCATCATCCTGGCTGTGCTCGCTGGGCTGCTGTTACTCTCCCTGCTCATATATCTACTGTACAAGGTAACAAGCTGTTATCCAACACCGGCAGTTAGACAATGTAGGGCTAGGTCTTAAACGTTTTCAGCGGCGAGGTCATACACTCAAACATTATCTCTCTGATTTTCCTCCTTGCATGTTTCCCTCCAGATTGGCTTCTTTAAAAGGTCCGGTCCATACGGTACAACCATGGAGAAAGCCAAACTCAAACCACAGGCGTCCTCTGAGGCCTAGATCCAAGAAGGACCCATCCCTCGCAGCTGTTCCAAAGAACTGGAATTGTCATCACATTCCCAAATGCAGAGCAGGAAACCCATTCACGAAGGGACAGTTACGGGTGCTGTATCACTGGAAAGCAAACTGTCTGGTGCTGCACTAAAATGCCTGCAGGGGCCGCGCAGTTAAATATGCACTGCTGTTTTGGACATTGATAAGAGCATGAAATAAGGTTCATGATGCTTCCTCAGAGAGAGAAATGACAAAGACTTGCTCGTTAGAAGCTAATCACTGTGGAAATATGCTTCTTTAGATGTTGGTGAGGAGGAAACGAACTTCTCAGCCTGTGTTGATACAGGAAACAGATGCACCTCCAACAAATGGCACTAATGCTCCCGTAGTTCTACATTCCTGAAAAGTGTATTTGAAACCACCTTTGCAAACCCAGTGTTTGATATTTCTGGAAATTTTGTATGATCTATACCCCACTTGTTTATTTATGGCACAGTGTTTTGTTGAATGTTGTACTGTACTGTCTGCAGGACAATCCTGATCAAACTGCAATGTTTCACTTGAATTATTTCTCCCATATTGGGAGGTGTTACGTCTGTGTTGTAACGTGTTCACCGTCTAATGACCCTTTGGTGTTGTGGCCCAGAATAAAGCCTAATTTTGTATCCTCACCCCAGAAGATCAGTGCGTGCATATGGAATTCAGCACACATTCACGTCACACTTTGTTGTGATGTAGACATGTTTAATGGTGTAAATTAATGTTCCTAATAATATAAACATATTTGCAAGGTAATTACAAATCTAATGCTCAAAACTCGATGTAGCTAATATGTTTGCATGTCAGATACATAAATAAACTACTCAGCTACTCTCCAAAGAAAAACAAAGCAGCAGTTCACAAAGGTTGAGGTTCTCTGACCTCCACAGTTTAGAAACCTAAACCTTGGAGCCTTTCAAATTTCACTTTGTGAAATACAACATGTGAGTTAATTCATAGTAATTGTGTGTTTGACAAATCTTCAACACACAGACACACACACACACACAATGGTACCTGCACACACACACACGATGTGTTCATCACTGTACATGAAGATTTCAGGATGAATTCAGTTTTCTTTGTATTCAGAATAGAAACTCTTGGTGGAAATAGAATTTGTATATTTGTCGGTTCTTCCAGTTGAGTCCAGCTGTGGGAAAGATGAGTCTTGAAATCAGTCCTCCCTTTTTCCGTGCTTCAACAACCTTTGAAAAAAGTCTTATGAGACGATATTAAAGAACAAACCAGAGCCTCTTCTAACCGTTAAGATATGTTTCAGTAGCACATTACTATTTCATAACATATGCTGGACAGGAAGGTGCTGCAGTGTCACATACAGGTCCTTCTAAAAAAATTAGCATATTGTGATAAAGTTCATTACTTTCTGTAATTTACTGATAAACATTAGACTGTTTTATATTACATATTATTTTAGATTCATTACACACCACTGAAGTAGTTCAGGGCCTTTGATTGTTTTAATATTGATGATTGTGGCATACAGCTCAAGAAAACCAAAAATTCCT
>JAUMTR010000022.1:2248128-2374273 GCA_032270685.1 Microctenopoma stevenorrisi | reverse complement strand
CTTATATGTAAGGAGAAGGATTTTAAACTCTATTCTAGATTTAACAGGAAGCCAATGGAGAGAAGCTAATGTAGGAGAAAAATGATCTAGTTATTTCTCTTCCACACTGACATTGCTCAGATGAGAAATACTGTCTTGTAGGTACAAATCCTCTCACTACTTCAGATACATATGATTATTCAAACATTTCACATCTGTGGCTTTTGGTTCATTCATCAACAACAGTAGTGCAACGCGACTGACAGATCCTCACTGCAGGAGACCGGACACAAACATTTTCATCATCAGTTCAAATGACACAGGGCTCTGGAAGGAAAGCCATTCTAAAAAACACATTAGCATCATGGCTCAGACGCAGTGCCACAGTCAGGCTGCGTGTTACGAAGCAAAGCGCAGAGGTAGACGGAGAATCGAAACCTAATTTGACATTCCGTGTTTCCATCACACTCTGGATCTCACAACACAAACACATTTGCCAGTCAGCTGGGAGGTGGGTGGTACAGCGCTGGGCTCGAGATGCTGTGGGCAGGGAAGAGATAAAACCACGGCTCTTCCCTCTTTGAAAGCTCCCTTCAGCGTTCAAACCTCTCCAGTGAAGACCTGCACTTTAATGTTGCCAGGCGTCTGTTGCAGGACTTGCATTTCTGTAGGTGGATCCAAACTGTGAATGCAGCACCGAGCAGATAATAGTGAATGTATTCACCCCCCCCCGTCCCTAACAGCTGCCTGCTGCGCCTCGGGAATGAGGTTGTGAGAGCTGTGAAACGAAACAATAAAACTGTGGTTTGAGCTGAAAGAGGTTAAAAGGTTCTGCTGAGGGTCACTGCAAGCTTCAGCTTTCACATTACACATCGATTTCTTTTTTCTTTTAGATAAGATCACTTACTGATGTGCGTTTCAAAGTTAAGCAGTGAATTCAGGTGTCTTCAGCTCTTTATGGATCTAATTAGCTGATCAGAATCAGAATCAGGAATTTGCTTTTGGTCTTTTGTGGCTCTTTTACAGACGGAGACAAAAATGAGCTAAATAACAAGCTAATTGTGAGACGTTACTCGGCTTGTGGCGCTTTGAGCATTTCACGTGAACAGGGTTAGAATTTTTCTTCCTGGTCCAGTAAGAAGCAGACGAAGACTCTACGGTCGCATCACTGGAACGCTCATCATGATTCCTGCTTAAGCCGAACACGGACAAAGCTTCTCTCGCTCCTCAGCAACGTGTCCTGCACAGTTTGAACTCAGTAAGTTCACTCTGGGACACAGACTGATTATCTGGAGTTGGCACAGCAGCGGTTTTTACTCCGACCAGCATGCCAGCTCAGCACTGATGATTACACAACAGGACCTTATTGTAGACTAACAACAAAATCTCATCCAACGGCTTTAGGAACAGATGTTACCACATGTTTTTAGAACAGAACAACGGTACATCTGGCCTTACCTTATGCGTACTACTACTTCTACTACTACGACGTGAACTTTAGAAAAACTGTAATGTAGTGTAACACACTGTAATCGACGCTCTGTACGACACATTGCTAACAAAGGCACTTCAAGCGAGGCTCCTCTTCCCTGAAAGTTAAGCACATCTGGAAATGTATTCCCTCTGGACAGACTTTACCTCGTCGGTCTCCATTCCTCCTTGCCTCTTTGTCATCGTGCAGCTCGATGGCCACAGGTCTGCACTCGTTCCAGCAACTCTTGCCTCCACCGTGACGCTCCAAATAAGCTGGTTTCCTAACGGCCATGTAAGCGAGATACCAAACAAACAGAGTGAGAAACACATATACTGTCGCACATCGGTACTGACATGCAGCCTCTCAACGACCTAAGTTCTAGTTGACTCACAGTATCTGTGTGCGGCCATGGTTCAGCTTGCTGTTTTAAAATGATCAGGTGCCATGTGTGATTATTACGGTTCTCTTTTTAGAATCAGGTGAATGCCAGACGGCCAGATGAGAGATTTAACTTTGTAAATCCAGTCATTACACTGATGACTGCAATCATTTCAGCGCAGACCTCTTTCCCAAAGCCCCGTTTCTACATGGTCAGTGTTACTTCAGAGCCTCGTGTGATTTCTCAAACTTACAGAGGTAATCTGTGTTTCTAATCTTCAAATCTGTGCTTCATCTGGATCAGGAGAACTTTCTGAGACTTATTGAAGCCTATGTTATATAATATTAGTAATATCATGAAATGATTCCGACATAGCCAGACTTTGTTTATCCTGCTGTGTGAGAGAACAGCTGTTCGGGTGAATCATATGTGTATATGCTTTTCAGTCTGGCCCAACCTAAAGCAGACAGACCTCCGGGTTCCCAGTCACACCAAAGACACCATGAAAGAGAACTGACAGGCAGCATGACAAACCTGATGGCAGACTCTTACTTTCCAACACCGCGAGTCTGATGTTAGACACCTGATTCCGATTCCTTTCAGATACCTGGCTCAGGCTGTGTTCATCATATTATTGTAATTTCATGGTCTAGTAATTTTCATACTGAACGTTCTCTCTGTGAAACAGCATGAAACACGTTCACTATGGAGAACACTAGAAAATCATGTAAAACAAACACCTGAATTTGCTGCTTCCTTCATAGTTCGAGGTTTTAGGAGAGTGATTGAGGAGCTTTTCTTACTGCTGATGTGGCTTTCATAAAACGCTATCTAATTCATGTTGTTAACACTTCCCTTTGACTGTGACAGACCAGCAGAGTCTGGGCTCGGCCTACCTAAAGAACCCCTGGCTGCTCTGTACTATAAGAAGGAACGAGACATTTCAAAGTGTAGATGACGGTGGTCTTTGAGTAGCTGCTCTCTGAACTCGGGTGAAGCTGCGCTGATGTTCTGCCTGATGAAAGCATCTCCTTTAAATAAACATGTCCCCCACGAGGCCTCCAGGTCACCTAACCCTTCAGGTCACGTCCAGAATTTTCCCTACTCCACGTAAGGAACTGGGGTCCTTAAACCACACATGTCTCTGCCTGCTTTCTTTGTCAGTAGGCTGTAGAGTAATCCCAGGTCTTCTTAGGTGACTTGTTGCTGAACCCTTTCTCATTCTCTTCGGTTGTTTATTTGTGCATCTTTTCTGCAGCTCTTAATCAGGCTGCGTGGGATTAAAACGGCCAGGTGAGGCGCGGCAGACCCAGCAGACTCGCCGTAACAGCAGGGGCTCAGAGGATTTTGATTTCCTACGTTCCTGCTTAGTACCTCATCCACCTTTACCTCTCGTTGTGCTTTTGCCTAATTGGCAGGGCCTCAATGTGGAGTTCAATAGAATTTTATATACAAGGCTCCTGGCCTCGAGGTGTTAGGGAGGACAACAGCAAAGGTGAAAACTGAGCAAGAAGAAGCTGTGATAAATGTCCTCAACTGAGCGTGTCACTCTTGGTTTAGTCTGAAAAATGTGTGTGGAGTTTGGAATCTGTAGAATAGTTTATCAGACTTGTGTAACTGCTGCTCCTCTTTGTTAGACGCTCCTGGTATAAATCAAACACAGTTTCTCCAGTCACCACAACAACGCTGTGCAGTGTTTTAGTGTCTAATGAGGTTTTGGTTGTGGCTCACATTCCACCATCTGAAAGCATTTTAAAATAGTTGTTGGGTATGTAGTGTGAAGGCACGACGCTCTGGCACAGAACATCTCAGAGCACGCAGCGATACGCAGCTGTCCTGCCATCAGATGCTGCAGACACGTTTTTTCTTCTCAGGCATCATAAAGCATCTGTGGAGAACAGACTGGGTCAGAATCATACTCATTATTTAACGCGCAAGTAGACAAACTCAATGTTTTAGGAGTATTGTCGTGGACAGTATATGTTATGACTTAACTTTTACATAGATCAACATATCCTCACGTGTTTAACCAAACCATGATCCATACATCTGTATTGTGGGTGATTCAATTTATTAACTTTTATTTGTATAGCGTCAAATCGCAACATAAGGCATCCTAAAGCACTTTACAGTGTAAGGTTTAAGACCTAGCAGATAGTGACGCAGCAGATGTTAACTCGCACTAAGCAGCCTTATCACCTCCTACTGTTGACGATACATAATTGATTTTTTTTGGCACCTCCCACCCTCGGCTCAGACAAAACTGTATTAGACTGCTTTATGTGGTCTAGTACGGACGTGCTGATCAAAGGTCAAACGTCCTTCAGCAGTCTAGTAGGGATGGGGTCTTATTGAAAGTAGTTCCGTATGATCTACAGGGAAGGAGCAGTCTAAGTAAGACTGAGGTCTAATAGACAAAGTTGTACCTTGTAGCTAACCTCCCCCTAATTACCTGCTTCTCGAGGGGAAACAGCACCAAGTAGAGTGAGCAGAGACACTGCAGCAGTATTATGTTTAGGTGACATTACTAGAGACATTTAGTTTCTGCATTAAAGGAAGGCTTTCAGATCATATTATCGCCTGGATAACTCTTCAGATCTTTTGTACGTCACCATGAACAGTTTGAAAAGCCAGTCTGAAGATTACTTCTGGTGTCCAGTTGTAAAGAGGACCTTCACATCTTTTACAGAACTAACACACTGTTGGAGGCTCTAGGCAGGTTTTATGGAGATCACGACACAATAAAATAAAGGTTTACAAGTACACATCACATCTTTTGAATCGAAGCTTTGAATTTGAACAAAAAAAACTAGAGACTGTAATTTAACTCCTTCTGAACAGGGATAAAATGTTCCCTGTGGTCCGGGTGGATTACTGTAACTCATTGTTCTGGGTGGGATTACAGGACATGCTCCGTGACGCTGTCAGTTTGATAAGACGGAGGCTGTGCTAAAAAGGAAGTCAAGTGAGCTTCTGTACCACTGATGCCAGTCTCACAGAGTCGTGGAAATCAACCACCATCTCTGACTTTAATGTTCGTCCCAACCCTCTCATTACCCCCACCCCAGAACAGACATTGCTCGACATTTTGCACCAGTGTTGGCATCAGGCTGGATGACTGATCTGACCTAATGCTTCTGTTCCTGGCAGGGCTGACTCTACGGTCAGCCACAGTCACTTCGATTCGATTGTTATATTGAGTTCATGGCCAGTGAACTCATTATCCTTATCTAAATTTGGATCTCACCTCTGTTTAGTCAAGCGGAAAAGATAAAGAGCAAACAGTGAAAACACACTTTAAACTGTGAACACAACTTACAGCAGTTCGTGTTTCACGAGGACAGAGCGATGAAAGTCTTGTCAGTTGGCCTTCTGTGCTCATACTCGCACTCGAAACACATGAGCTAGAAGCAGCACATGCTTCCATGTGTAGTTGTCCTTTCACACAGCCACTTTTAGAAGGCAGCGAGTGTGGTGTGACTCATCGTACGAGTCCGATCTACTGAGCCTCTAATACGAAGATCGTCACTGTGTCCATACAGCGGTTATGGTGAGTTCACAGCCTTTTGTGCCGTTCTCCACATGCTGTGCATCACGGACGATGTCAGGAGGCCGACGTTGGAGTCCAGTATCATATGGTTGCCCCACCAACCTGCCCAGTGCCTTGCTGTTGTCTTTTCCCCTTCCCACTCACCCCAGTGCTCGAGGCAGACGACCGCCCACCCTGAGCCTTTGTTCTGGTTCTTCCAGAGGTCGTCTGATGCTCATGTTCGACTGTTGGCTTTTCTACATCAGAAGGTCTTCAACGTTACAACATAAAGCGCTTTTAAATGACGTGATTCTTTACAAATAGGGTTGAATTGAATTGTAATTGGATGTTCATGTATCCATGACAACGGGGTCCAGTCATTATGGTTAGTCTCATTTTAATGTTCCAGTGGGTCTTGTATGATGGAACAAATTGCCTCTATGCTTGTTTAGGTTTTTATTTTACACACTATCGATCTACACGTGGGGGAAATAGCTTTACCGCCGCTCGACTTTTTTACTTTACCATTTCTGTTTAGTTGATTTTGTGTGTGTTGATATTCACAGACAGCAGCTAAACGCAGAACGGATTCTGAAATTAATTAGTGAGTGACAGCAGAGAAAAGAAGTGCAGCAGCGGGGCGACGTTGACCCTGCTGCTACACTATGTGGTAATATAATAATTCTGAGGAAATGCATGTGATTCTAAATAAAATGAAAGAGAGCAGCACACAGAGGAAATGCAGTGTCAAGGTAGCTTTAGCAGGAAATTAATTAACCTAATCAGAAAATGGGAAAAACCTCTCACTTGTAATTAAAAGATAAATTATGAAACAGGATATATGTGCAACAAGTTGCTGTCTAAATATTCAGGCCTCTTTGAGAAATGGAGGTAATTTCATGTGTGACCTTGTTGATTTGAACACAGATGAGGCTGCAGGTGTATAGAACCAATCAGTTCTTACACTTACTTACCATAAAACACGAGAGGAAAGGGTTAAACGTCGTCTTTTCTTACCTTTAATAAATATGCTTTGTAGGAACTATAATGCCAACTGCCAGTACCCACAGACAAACTGAGGAAGTCTCAGATCCGATCAGGACAACATTCGATCGTGTGTCCTATGACTTTCCACTCTTCGTTAAAATCATGCTACCTGACACGCGTTACATTTTTCTTCACAGACCACCAACATGCTTTTCATCTGCAGACGTCTGTTCACATATCTGTGGACCAACTGAACCTTGTTTTAAGGCGAGAAAGGAATCTAGAAAGCAGAAGACAGACAGATTTCCAAGCCGAGACTCTAGTAACAGTTTGGACTAATCCTTCAATTGTTAGTGCTGGATTAGCGAAGCAGAAAAAATGACCTAGTCTATGATATTAAAAAGCATTTGTCTGGTGAAGAGAAGTTGACCCTGCAGTTTAACTTTTGACAGACTTGCCAGCAGCTGATGCTGTGCCAGTTATGTGTGGGAGGTGTGTTTGGAAGCTGTCTGAATACAGCATCCTTATAGTCTCAGTAACAATGTACAGTGATGAACACTTTCTCCGTCATTCAGTGTAATCTGGGATTAGCCGCCCATCTGATGTTACGTCAGCAGTGAAGACTGCCGTGCTAACATCTGTGAGGGTGTGAGCGTGTGTTCTTAATGTGTAATGCTTTGTGTCTGTGTAGTCATTTTCTGTATGAAGAAACTTTAAATATTTGTTTTTCATTCATCCATATGCTGCAGAGGGCTCTGTGAGGACACTGATCAAGATCAGGTTAAACAGCTTAACAAAAAAAATGCAGGAGGACAAGGTCAAAGCGAGAGACAAGGACAGTGAGCCTCACCGGACAGGGCTGGTCTCAGAGACCAGGGGTCCAACCATTACTCCGGTCACAGTGAGGGACACTGAATTTCTTAACTTGTAGGACAGTGACAGAGTAAGGGGCATCAAGGGGCCACAATATTCATAGGGGGCCAAGTATTTGTCCAAAACATAAAAAAAACAAACTTGAAGAATCCATTTTATTGTCATTGATACAGTTTTTTACATGTTACAACGACATGTCTTCTCTGCATTTGACCCACCCACAGTGAGCAGCCACAGGCGGCGCCGAGTGTCTCGCTCAGGGACACACCTGGTATGGGGGGGATGGGCTGGGTGCCGCAGCTGGGAATCGATCCCGGGATTCCTGCTTCCAGCCCTCTGCCTTAACCACTGAGCTACCAGACCGCTAAAATCGCCAGACCGATTATATGTGCATTTTTACTGTGCATAGAAACAACTCACACAGAAAATCCATCTTTTATTTTTTTTACTTTTAATCTCTTGTGAGCTTTATTGATGCTCGACTTTCCTATTTGCCTCATTAGCACCGCTAGTGTTTGAGGACAGGGGCACCTCAGGGGGCCAATCAGATTTCAGCCAATGCCCCTGTGGCCCCGCCCCTGTTGTAAGATAAACTAGAAATTGGTTTCTGTAGTCACAGATTAGAGATGACATATTACCTCGTTTCCACAGGTGGTTTTCTGAGAGACTTGTACCAGCAGCCAAAAATGACCAATATGCCGATGTGTACTCTGGAGCTGCCATTTCCTGCCATTGTGCTTGAAGGCAGCTGCCATTTTGGCACATGGCACCAAAATTGGTTCTGATGTTAACGCACACCTGCTTTGACATTTTCAGTCTTATTAAATAGATTGACAGTAGAAGCCAGACAGAATGTTTTTATAGAAAGAGAAGCTTCTGTTTCTGCCTGAGAGGCGGTATGGTTAATTTAGACGGAGAATCCACCCCTATAATAAAACCGGGGATAAAATACACTCTCTCTACTGACTGTCAAATCCAGGGCTGTTCGGGCATTCTCAGCTAACGGTGGTCTTGACGATTTAATAAGAGGACATAATCACAGAGCAGAACAGGAGAGCTAATCTATGTGGACTGTGACACGGTTACATGAGTCAAAGCTCGGTCTTTGTAAAAACATGGCTCATGGTGCCATTTAACTCTGTTTTTATTCACCATTTAAACAATTAGTGCAGCCGCCTCGATGAATGCCCCAACAAGTGACCTCACAGTTATGTCCTGCAGTGGTTTCCATTTCTCATAGCTTCCTTTTTCAGTCAGCAGATTCACAGACTCTGTATTACTGTAAGACTTTTGTTGCAAGGAAGCAAAACATACAGAGGACAGATCAGTTAATGGGTTTCTATTTCATCAGTTTTTAACTTCACTTTACCATCACAAACCTCAGAGCTATACACTATTTGAATAAATGTGCTCCGTCTCTGTCAGGAGTGGTTAGAACAGGATATGAACATGAAGTACACGCGCAGGCTCACTGTGTCTGAGCACTGGCTCGTTCGTTATTTTTTTCATGCGTCTGACTCAACAGCGACTTGCTCTGACGTCATGCCTACGTAGGCAACGATAACCGTGTGAGATGAAGGCGGCAGATCTTAGAGCAAGTCGCTGTAGTTGCTCTCCAACAGCGGCAAAACCTCTGAGGCATGATGGGAAAAGCCGGACTCTCACCTGGTCTAAGATCTGATTGAAGGGATTTGTGCAACCCACCTGCCATGTTCCAGCGTTTCAGGAACGATGTCCTCCGTGGTATGATGGGCTGATGGGTGTTTGTTGATGTGGACGACATCCTGGGGACTGAAGAACCATTCCTAGTCTGGACCGATCATCAGAATCCCATCCACATCCAGAAGGCGGAACATTGCCTGCCATAGGCTCTTTTTTGGAATCCTTCAATTTCCACACAGCCTGCTGTCCTCTACTATCTCCTCTCAGGTCTAAGGTACCTTCCCCTGTGTTTGTTGGTCAGTTACTAGAACGGTCACTCCCACTTACAGTGCTCTGTCCAAGCCCACTGCTCTTTCTCTGCATTTTGGGTCGATCCCACATGCTACAAGGGGGCGGCTGTAGATTAGGAGATAGCATAGATCAAAAGAATAGAAGTGGACTTAAGTCATAAGTAAACTAAACAAACCCATGCCATAAACTGACCCAACAAACAAAATGGTGGGTACATATGCTGCCAGAACAAACCACTGGAAACGAAAAGGGGAGGACAGAAACTCAGAGTACCAAGAACAACAAACACAAATGGAAAGAAATGTATGTTCTAACAGTTTACAAACCTAAATCTAATTCACAAGACTAAACTACAATGGACACATAATATAACCAAAAGAAACCAAATACCAGTACAAATGGACAGTTCTCATTCCCCTCTGTTCAGGCTGAGCTGGTGGTTCAGCCCTGTTTCCTTTGCCTCTGTATTTAAGATGGCTCCACCCTCTGCCTCCTCCTTTGCTCCACCGGGACCGGACTCAAAACCAGGTAACACAGAAGAAAGAAATTAATACAAACAAATAAGTGACAGTAATTAAATATTGTCCAATAAATGTAACTAGTGATGGACAGATAAAGCTTCGCAGACAGTTTGTTCGCAAAGTGGTTCATTCCTCGAGGCCTCATTTCAGAGACCAGAGGGACCTGCTGGTCAAAGCCAGTAGGGCAGGCAGTTCCTGTTCCTGCCACAGTTTGGCATGGGAATAAAAAATGCTGGGGAACTAAGTATTGTCTTTGTGTGTCGAGCTCCCGTGACATTAGTTGTGTGTAGTTTCTAAACTGACCTGAATAAATCCAGATAATATTTATGTGTCGACACCATACAACTTGGAAATTACAATCGTTGCAGGGGAAAATGAAGAAAAAGTGCGAGGAGAGTGAAAGCGCTCTGGACCGCGAACCAGTTCCCGAACCACTCACGTGGTACGTCCCCCAAACAAGGCTTCATACGTCATCGAAGCCTCGATACACGATGTAAAGCCCCGTCTCTTTCACTTAGTTAACATAACTGTGACTAATAGAGTAAATTATAAACTAAACCCAAACTGCGTGTGAGTGTAGGTGATGACTTCCCTGTGTGGCTGCGGAGACGGCCATCACAATAGTGTTGGACCTCTAAATCTGCAGTGCACGTATATTACCAAAGCTGGTAGTTAGTCGCCTTCCCAGTGTCACAGAAAGAGCCGGCTGCTTCATGAAAACATGCTTCATAAATGTGCAGTTAATAACTGGGTGTGATTTCACAGTGAAAGCGGAGCCAAAGCGTGACTAACACAGGTTAATGAATGACTGTGGTTTCACGAGGTAAAACAAGTGTCGAACAGAGACGGGCCAGCCAGAGGAAGGAAACATTAATTTGTCATCAACAAGTGACTGGAGGATGTCTTCGTCTGTCAGAGCTGCCCAGTCAGCCTTGTAACGGTTATTTCCACGAGAGACCGTAGAATTTTTAATTTTAATTTAAACACAAACATGAGGTTCAGTTACTCGACAAAGAGAATTTGCTCCTAAAATATCCCGCTGCCTCCAGGCCGTGATCTCTGCTGCGTGTAAGCCAGATCCAGCCCAGCTCCACTCCAGCAGCCACGCTGCCTGAAGCAATTATAGCCACACAGATATGACCCACAAGCAGAGGCATATGGCGTGTGCGCACACACACACACACGCACACACACGCACACACACGCACACACACGCACACACACGCACACACACGCACACACACACACACACACACCTAGTGTTATCGTGGTTTCTGGCTTGCATAAGCACTGTGCATCTGCTCGCTCACACACACACACACACACACACACACACACACACACACACACACACGTGGTCATCTTGATTATCTAGCTCCCAGATCAGTTGTAGCGGTTGGTTGTCTTGCGCTCACGCCAGACCCTGCTGACACACTGCACTGCTGCCTGCATGCTCTGGTTCGTCTGTGTGTGTAGCAAATTAAGGATTTAGAATTTCAAAGCTTTCCTGAAGGCAGAGCAACGCACACTGAACTATCTACGTTGTTTTGTGTCCACTGTTCAGATGAAATCTTTCTGGTTGAGCTACACACACCCCCCGGTAGCATGAAATCCTACAGGTAGGATCGCACTAGACTATAAATGGACCATAAGATGGTAAAATCACTCAACCAAGACAGTGGAACTAAGCCTCCCATAATGAGTTGGGGTGTATTGTCCCAGTGCACACTGCACTATTTTGTAGTTCTTAGTATCCTTGCAGCATCACTTGCTTCCGTCTCTGTGATCCTGAGGTTTCTGGAGATCGCCCACACCCCCCCTTCTCCTCTCTGGAGTGGCAGCAGCAGCAGCAGCAGCAGCAGCAGAGCGTCACATTATAACAAATGCCTCTTAACATGCACAACTGGATCGGAACGATACTCTCAAAAGAAGTGCGTAGACGTCCCCCGGGTAGTCGAGGGGGAGGGGGGGGAGGCTTCTTGTAAAACAAAATGCGCATCACACGACTGTTTGTCATAAGACACTGCTTACAACCCTAAAACACAAAAAAAGGAATAAGCTCATGAGTCCTAGGAATTGCTGACCTCCTCTACTGCCTCCCTGGAGTTCTTGTTGATAGAAAGAATTAGTTCTTGTAATTTCATTTTGAATTGAATTGAACTGAACTTAGTCTCCGGGGGTAGACGTGTGGAGTGGTTTTAACTTTCCCGTGGATGGATGAATACTGGACCTTTGTCCCGGTATTAAGAGACAGAATTGCCGCTTGTCAACTTTCATTCCTCTCTTAAGACGTCTGTCTTCTGTTTGTCTCGACCATCCAACGCGTGGTCCTCAAACTGCTGCTCTTTGTCTTTCCAGTATAAGAGCTCTGCGGCATTTCGCCTCCGAGTGGTCTGCTCCTTTAGAGCACTGTGTTTGGTCTTTTGGGTGAACAAATGTGGTGTTTACTGAGTTATCGTCTACTTATTTAACTTAGTTAGATGTTGTCAGTGTGTTTCAACTGACTCTGGGTCTCTGGGCTTTTGGAAGGTCTGCTTAAGATACCCACAGGCCTTAAGACGTGTCCCGTACCAAAGCTTTGGGGGAATCAGGAAGCACGTAGCTGCCACGGGTTTGGTTTGCTGCAACGTTAGCACCACTATTTTGGTGAAACACAGGGTAAAGTTTGAGTACAAAAAGGAAAAATGAGTCTGACCTCGCGTTTATCAGCGTTTAGTCGTTTGAACACTAGCACACATCTGCTGTTCAGATGAACTGTGAACCTTGACCCTTATTAAGGAATCTGTAATCTCATGCTGCCTTCTCTGCTGCAGTGGCCATGGTAACCGTTACCATGGTGGTAGATGGGAACTGGCCAATGGGTGTGGAGTCTTCCAGCAGGAAGGGAGGCAGCCATTGGTCATTTCATGATAGTGCTACCTTCTCTGTGAAAGAGGTTCCTATATGAAGGTGTTATTGTGTAAAATAATCATAGCAACATGTAGCTGGAGGGATTATATTCTACTCCATATTATAATCACCTGTGGAGAACGAGTGAGCCCTGTGAAGACGGATAAGTGATCAGTCACCAAGGAGGCTGCTGCTCCAAACCAGACATTTCAAAATAAAAGCTCTCATCACAACACAGTGGTTGATGAAATATTACTTCTTAAAAGTAGATTTCTGAAAACTTAGAACCAAGTTCTAAGTAAACTTTAAGTACAAATACAGCGGGGACATCTTTTTTTCACGTCCACTGGTATGTTTACGAGCTGGATTTGGAGGGTGCAGTGTTTTCAGACATCACCAGTGTGTTAGCGGGTGACTTTCCAAACCTTTAGACATTTTAGACAATCTGTGAGTCTATCTTTAAACTGGTACCACTCTCTTTAGTCTTCTTCTTCAGTCCCAACAGTGCTGGCAGCAGTGATGCCTCTCACGTCTTGTCCTCTACGGACTGCTCTCACCAAAGCAGCTTTAGTGAAGTGTGACGCTGCAGTCTGTCTCATGTTCTGTGCATATCAGCATGAGCAATGTAGTATTATTTATTATTATTATGCTTCATAGCAGACATGCCCCCCCACATGCCAAGCTACATATTAAAACCCCGTAATAGCACTGACACAAGTCCAGCACCTGGACCCCAACACATTGTACTTATTTCAATGGAAATTAATGTTTGTGTTACATGTTCTATATGTTTCTACAGCTAAATATTGTCTCCCTTTTGTTTCCTCAGATCAATAAGCAGCAGCTGCAGACGGTCAAAGAGCGTTTCCAGGCCTTCTTAAATGGAGATACTCAGATTGTGGCTGATGAAGCCTTCATCAACGCGGTCCAAAGCTACTATGAGGTGAGTGTGCATCACCTGTTGCACCACGACAGACATAACCTCTGTGTGATTTAGTCATTATTCTAAAAATCATTGAGACTCTTTGGTGAGCTTGTGTCTGAACTGTGAAATTATCCTAGTGGAGCAGCCTCTCCTTTTAAACGACTCTTCCCAGCAGCAAAACTCATAATGGGTTGAAATGTGTCGAAACCTCAGTGGAGCTAACTTGTCTTGGCTCCGATAAATGATTCAGAGTGTGCGCTGAGCTCCTCAGGGCAGTGTTAATAATACGCTCCCAAATGGCCAGAACTCAGTCGGATTGATCCATCCAGAACAGAGGAGGGAAATAAAATGTGAGTGAGGAAAAGCCTGCATCGCAGTCTCATTTCCACCGAGTTGAGCTTCAGCGGTCTGATTGCCCACATCATAAGAATACAATCACAGCAGAGCAACATAGAGCCTGTGCAACTGCACTCAAGCTGAATCCAGGAATGAGGCAGACTAAGGGCTGAAGAGGCTGTTGTGCTGCCTTTAGGCTCAGCACTGCAGGTAGAAGTTTGTCCACCTGAGACTAAACTTCCCACTGTACAAACGCATCAGCCAGAGAATCGGCTCCTGTCGGCACTGTCAGGTGAGTCATCAGTAACAGGCATGTGAGAACAGCTGCTGCCATCCTCAATTTTGAAATAATGCTAAATTTGTCATCCTTTTAAATGAAATTAAATACTTTCAATGCAGAGATTAATTCTGCTTTGACGTCATTTCTAGGAGACGAGGAGGCTGTAAAAGTTGAATTAATGGTCAGTGAGTCAGTTTGTAGTTTGTTGTATTTATTCCAGACTAACTGAATGTTACCTGGCCTCTCTGTGTGATATAAAAGGGGATGGACAGAAGAATACAAACATCACTCAGAGCAATGCCACACAGTTAAACAGCTTCTGGCTAGTTGTGTTCTTACTATGAGAGAAATCTGTTTTTTGGTTGGTTGAGATGCGTGAAAATCAGAAAATTCAACCTCTTGTTATGCTAACAGGGTTAATGTGGCCGTGCAGGGTTAATTGTTACACTGTAAAAACAAAACTGGTTTTATTTCTCTGTTTCACATCACTGTGTTTACTAGTTTTCATTTATGTAAAAAAAAAAAAAAGCTTAATCTCGTCTGATTTTATAGAACCGACACAGACTAGACTGGAGACGGTTGCCTAGCGACACAGTTTCTGTTAATAAATGTACCGCATTTATTTCATTCATTCAAAAAAAAAAAAGTCTTGTTGAAAGTTAAACACTGATAACATCCCATGCAAAGGAGAAACGTAGCTGCAGCTCTAGTTCGGCTGCACAGAAACATTTAGGAGACGCACAGAGAGAAACTAAAAACTGAAGTCCTGTTGCATTGTTCATGTGTCCTCCCGCCGCTGATCTGGGGACAGGTGCTGTAAAGGAGGACGTGTGGTGATTTGGGGCTGTGAGAGGACACATTGACTGGCATTTCCTTATCAGTGAACGTGGCAGCACAAGCGAGCCAAAAGGAGAACAGTGTGATATTTACCAGATGAAGCTGGTGGCACAGGTTATCCAATTCAGTTAAAACATAAAGCTCTCAGCTCTTTAGCTCTAGGCTAAAACCCACAGACACGGCGAGCAGAGGAGAGGGGGAGAGAGAGAGAGAGATAGGGGGACAAACGGAAATAGAAAGATGGAGAAAAAACAGAGACAAAGGGTCAGAAAGAGCTCGGCGGTGACGACAGCAGGTGACAGATGAATTTACCAGCCATCAATCACAAGCTCACATGCAGCGACTTAAACACCAGTCAAATCTTTCCTTCTCTCCTTTGATGAGGATTCAACACACTGTGTGTGTGAGTTTCCCAGGTGGAAGCAAATAGATTTCGTTTGTGCTTTTCCCAGCACTAAAAATGACACTTTTGGTAGAAATATATGTAGAAATACGTAGAAATACGTTTGTGTCATTTCGAGCACCAGGGGCACGTTTACTGTATTTAAATCGATAAAAATAAATCTGTAAAAATGTAGAAACACAAACCTGAATCATCAAGTTGTCTATAAATATTTATTTCCAGCCAGTTTCTGGATGTAAAGCTTAGGAAAGGAAGGTCAGTTCTACAGAGAGTGTTTCACATAAAGCACAGAAATCCTGTTGACCTGCTGACCTGTCCTTTCATAAGTGCATCCACTCATCCGCAGGTCTTCTTGAAAAGCGACCGCGTGTGCCGCATGGTGCAGAGCGGCGGCTGCTCGGCCAGCGACTCCCGGGAGGTTTTTAAGAAGCACATCGAGAAGCGCGTGCGCAGCCTGCCTGAGATCGACGGCCTGAGCAAAGAGACGGTGCTGAGCTCCTGGATTGCCAAGTTTGACACCATCTACCGCGGCGAAGAAGACCCCAGGAAGCAGCAGCAGAGAATGACGGCCAGCGCAGCCTCCGAGCTGATCCTCAGCAAAGATCAGCTCTACGAGATGTTCCAGCAGATCCTGGGCATCAAGAAGTTCGAGCACCAGCTGCTTTATAACGCCTGCCAGGTCAGTCGGTTTATTTCTACAATATCTGTTATATAAGACTTTTATTGGAGAAAATCAGAGTCGCACTACACGACCAAAAATAATCACCGCAGTTATGAACATGCTTCAGCTGGAAACACAGTGAGGGGTGATGAGACATCATTCACACAAAGATCGTTCTTTGGTTTGTGCCGGACACAGTGCTTCGAGCACAGCATCATGGGGCGAAATAAGGAAACGCTGGACAGAGAATGCATCACGCTGCTTTAAAATATACGGAAATAAACATGGAAATACGCTTTGTTTTCAATCATTTACTATTAGTGAGTAAATTTCACCTTCTCTGTCCAGTCAAGTAGCTCATTCTGTCCCAGATGTTCTGTAACCACAGTAGCAGTCTGCAGGTACTGCTGCATCCACCAGCACCATGAACACGCCAGGAGAGTTCTGTTTTACCTGGTTCCAGTGCACATGCGCAGGTCATAGCGTAGGTCTATGGTAACGATTTCTGCTGATGAGCCGCCTCTTCTTCAGTCTGATAGTTGTGGATTGGTCGGTTGTTGGACTGCGACTTTCAGCTGGTGGCATGTTTCTGTTGCTCTCATCACTATTCTTGAAGCACACCTTTATATTCTACCCAAACACTGCAGTTCAGTCCTGAAGGTTTGGCTTGTTACCTTCCCGTGTTAAAGGCTCCTGACGGTGACGTCTGCTGGAGCCGTAGGAGGTAAATTCAGTCATTTTAATGAACTGGAACATTTGTTGGGGCAACTTTAAAATGATTTTCAGCACAACCAGCCTCACAGTGCGCTGTCGATGTAGAACTTCTCATAGAGCTGGTTTGCACAAAACATGGCAGCTGATGACAACTACCTAGTTTTTACCGAACTGGGAACTGCCACCACACAGAATTAAAAGAGCATGAAAAGCTCTGTTGGTCAGAGAAAAAAAAAGGAAAAGAACAAACACTCTCATAGCAGAATCATTAAACAGATGGTGGAACATACATGTTCAGTTTTGAATGGGTAAATATATAAGACCCGTCCTCCTGAAATATGTTGCCTCTGTTAATATACTGAGCTGTGAACGTTTCAGTCATGAGTTCAGGCAGAAAAAACCTGAAGAGGAAGCAAACTGTGTGCGGGTCAGACAAACTGGATAGAGAGAAGCCAGGAAGCACAGAGGAGGAACAAGAAACTCGGCTGTACATAAATTATCCACTATTAAAGTGCCAGAAATTGCATCAATGGAAAATGTGCCAGATAGAAGATGAGTTATTAATATATGCAGAGTGTAATGGTAATAAGCGGCCTGTAAAGGTGGATTGATGTGGTAATAATGGTGCACAGCTGGAGGCTGGCTTACAGGTACTCAGCCAGGTTTCTGTCAGAGCTCAGTCCATCACAGACGAGACTGTGGGGTGTGAATCCTGCTCACCGTCAGAGCTCCTTCATCCTTTTAGTTTTCTATCTCCTGTACTGTTTCATTTCAACAATGCCCGAGGTAGGCTGTGTAAGAGGACAGTATGTCCACTTTAAGCCAAACAAATCTAAAAACACATCTTTTACTCAGTGTCCATCCTGAGCCCAGACCAGCCCTGTGTTTTTCACACGTAATAACAGCTCTTTGAAAATCACAACAAAACACTTGACTTTCTCTGACTTCTGATTCTTCTAGCATTATAGGGTGGACAAAAATTTACAAAAATCCAACAAGAGCTGTGAAGAGATAAAACTTAATGGTAAGGATTTTAACAATGACTCAGTAGCGTTGATAATTAACGTTCAAACCTCAGTGATGGACATTTTGCAGAGCTTCCATTGCATATTTTATCAAAACATTTGGATTTTTCAAGCTGTCAGTTTCTTTTTTTTTGTATTTAAGACAAACTTCACTAATTTGTTGTCCTGACCTCCTATAGCGTATGCTTATGTATTATAAATATGAGAAAATAATCTCTGGAGTGAAATAAAATCCCAGATAATTCAAATGACCACATTTTACTACATATTTTACTAACAATGTATATAGAAAACTATAAATATATATTAATGAGGGAAAGTGTTGCAGGTTTAACATTTAAGCTTCTAGTGTGATTAATGTGATAAAAAAAAAAGCTGTGAAGATTTTGTGGCCATAAGCTGAAAATTCAGTGGGAGTAAAAAAAACACACAACAAGAAAATCTGGAAATAGAAGCACGGCTTAAATAAGTGCTTTGCTTCAGACTGTTCGAATCCTCGGCATGCCAGGTTTTCCTTTCTGTGTTTGCTGCTATACATTTTACGTGGATGTAAAAGTAATCAGTGGATTCTCTCGTTCCCTCTTATGAAACAACACAGCCTGAAGCGATCCAGTCCCCATCTCTGCCACGTGTTCTACTGACACTGTCCCGTTCAACGAGACTATTTGTTGATTACTCAGGTTTCGGCCACTAATAGTGCATCATGTAGCTTTATGGTCACATCCAGCCTGTCCATATGAATTAGGATTCATGTCACATATGATAATAGTCATAATAACTATGAATATTATAATTATGTGTGTCCACCTGCTGAAGCTCAGCGTTGACTGATGGTCAGTGTCCTTCTACACGAGACACAGATGAGCGAAGCTCTAACTGTCTGTGAGCTTTTTCCCTTTAGCACATTGTGTTCGTCTATATACGTGGTCGAATCACATTTTACAATCTAAATCTTAATATATCCCAAAAACCTATTTCCATGTCAGACCGATGCTCAAACGGAAGCTTTCTATTTCTTACTCCTCTTGTCACAGACGATTGCCATTTCTGGAGTAACCACTCTGAATTAATGAGCTGTAAGCTGAGAAATCTGTTGCTGTCTGTTGCAATACAGCTCTGAAAGGAGACGGGGGGAAAGGATAATAGAAGGTCTTGTTGGCAATGGCCAGTCTGTTACTCTGCATTTGTAACGCTGCTTTGCAATCCTGAATGAGTCGTCACTTGAATGTGTGCTGAGCCTGATCTTAGAAGACGGAACCTGTCTTCCATAAACTGGAAGATGGTGCATTGAGCTCTTTCTCACCTAGAATCAATGGAGGTACCAGTCTGATGCCTAACGCAATTCCACGGCGGTGGTTAGGAAGGCCCAGCAGCGTCTCCGCATCCTGAGAGTGCGTAGGGGAAACAAGCTGGAGGAGAGGCTGCTGAGAGGTGACATCTACAGAGCATCACTGCATGGTACGCAGGGTGCTCTGCTGCAGACAGGAAAGTACTGCAGAGGGTCATCAACACAGCCCAGAGGGTCACTGGCTGCTCTCTGCCCAGTGTGGAGGATATCGCCACCTCTCGCTACCTCAGCAGAGCTGGAAATATCATCAAGGACTCCTCCCACCGCAGCAACCATCTGTTCGAACGGCTACCGTCAGGCCGACAGTACAGGTCACTGAAAACCAGGACCAACAGACCGAGGGACAGCTTCTTTCCCAGAGCTGTCGCCACTGTGAATAAACACACAATCAGATGATCCTGGGAAACCGGATCTAATCAAACTAATCATATAGCGTCAGTGTGCAATAACATTGAACTCGCCCATAGATGCTGCCGTCTTCAACCGGGACGCTGCAATAATATGCTTAGGTGACACTGAACATGCAGATCCTGTTTAGTACATTAATGCTGCTATCTCGTCTATATATTTATTGTATATCAATGTTTGATCATTGTTTGAACTACTTTACACTCTGTCATTGTATTTTTCTACACATTCGCGTCATGTGCACCAAAGGAGTAGTAATGCAACTTCTCTGTACACTGTATGATGACAATACAGACTATTCTATTCTATTCTATTCTATTCTATTCTTATCTAAGTAAATGTACACAGACAGGTTGGCTTTTAACAGTAGAATGAAACCTCAAAAAGATTTTATCTAAAGCAACTGGACTCGTTTGGTTTCTTGACGACGTTTCACCTTCCATTCCAAAAGACTTTCTCAGGTCTTAAGTCCAGTTGCTTTGGATAAAACCTTTTTGAGTAAACCATGACCTGGATGACTGAGAACCCTCACAGACAGTAAAATTAACCTAAAATGCAATTCAATTCTTTACTTTGCTTGGCAGACGCTTTTATCCAAAGCGACTTACAGGGAGCTAGCGCTGGGTGTCTGGCTCAAGGACATACCGGGTAGGGGATGGACTAGGAGTCAGATGGGGTTTCAAACCTGCGACCTTCTGCACCACAGTCCGACGCCTAATAGCCACCAGGCCGCTTTTTAACTATATAGTATTTCTATAGAACTCACAAGTAGAACCCAACAGTCCCACTCAAGCAAGCACCAAGCAACAGTGGAACAGAAGAAACCTCCAGCAGAACCAGGCTCAGGGTGGGCGGCCATCTGCCTCGACCGGTTGGGGTGAGTGGACAGAGGAGAGAGAAAAGAACAGCAGGTAACCGAGATCACATCTCTGCTAACTATGAGTGTTGAACCACAGTTTTCCCCTCGTGCTCACCTTAGGCTGCAACGAACCCAAGCAGCACGAAGATGAGCTTATGTAAAGACGCCTTATCACTAGAACATTTTGAAAGTGTGTGCTGAATTTATAAAAAAAGAGAAGTCCTGTGGCATTAGCAGCTCAACCAGAGGCAGTAGAAGGATTTTTCAGTACCAGTGTGCATGCAAGTACAGTACAGTACAAATGTCAGTATCACGTCTCACGCAACCTGTCATGCATTTAACTAACAAGGGTTTAGTTGTGCAATCATGGGGGCAAAACCAACTCACTATCACTGCCCCCCCTTCCCGGGATAGACAACAAGAAGGGAGGAAAAAGAAGGAGGGAGTTTCCGCGGATGAGACAGTTGAGCAGAAATAGTGATTAGAGAGACGAGAAATTTCCACCAACAGTTCTGTTTGTTCTCCAGTCATCAGCGTTGAGAGTAAATATTAGCATTTTGGTGTGTGTGGTGCACACTGTGGATAACAACCGCCACTTCAGATTCTACAGCAGCAGCAGACATACGATTAGACACAGCAGGGAGTGGAGATGATCAGTTCCTCAAACGCAAACTTAAACAGGAAGTGGGACAATGGATGAAGTAACTTCTTATTTTTTACGAGCATCTGACACATGCACATCAGTTCAGCAAGTTTCAAATCTGAACTCTCGCATCCTGCGTGAGGTAATCCTTTAATCCACATTGAGAGCTTGGAAATCCCTGGACTAAACGTGATGCTGAAACATCCTTTGCCGCACAAGCTGCTGTCTTGACTTTGGTTTTCCGCAGCAGTGGGTGTAACCTGCAGATGACCCCAGCAGGGTGCAGGTTGAGGCAGCTGCACTGGGATTTGTCCCTTTGCTGTCATCTTTGACTCAGGCCGGATGCTTTTGAAGAAGAGCCAGACAGAGAACTCGACCCCCACCCTCCGAGCGTCTTTCGAAGCAATATGTTGCTGCCCTCATTAGCGCAACGACTGCTGCCGGGCCCACGCACAATGAGCCAGATGCTGAACGTCTCCATAGCTCGCATGCAAATCGAGCCTATCAAAGAGTACGTTTGCTTTCTGACAGACACAAGATGCAGAAGCTCTGTCAATTTGTGTGTTACTGAGATTTCAGAAATGTTGTTTTAAATTAGGAATCTGTGCAAGTTTTAAAAAATCTGAAAATAATTTTTAGTCTTTGATCAGGGCCTCATTTTCCCCCAAAACACACAGTGAAGCAGCAGAAGCATCTCCTCTAGTTCTCCCCCTGCAAATACGTTTGGACAGTTGGTGCCATCCCCCTCCTCGTCCTCTTTTATTTACCTGTCAAAGTGACACCTTTCCAGTGCTATGTACCGTATATTTTATAGGTCCAACAGTATGAAGGTCCGTTCCAGAACAAGATTATCCACATTCTTCTATTATAACAACCAGTTCACCATCCTTATCATGATTCCACTCAAATAATCATGCTCCCTGTGAAGGTGAAAGGGTTGAAACAACAAGCGTAGTGGTTCAGTGTCCAGAGTCCGGGTTGTCTCCCTGTCTCTCTGTGAAATATCTGCTCAGTCTCACACACAGGCAGCTGCCTTCGCCCCTGACAGTTTCCTCTGCTTGGATCAGACACAAAGAACTGGGAACACTTCGTCCTCCTCCTTCCAACACTGAGTGATAATAAGACATCCACCTCAATAACAAATCACCAGAAAATCACGCGTTTTTTTAGTAAAACTGTATTTCCTGATGTAGACTGGTGCATGGTGCCTTTAATAGTTCAGGATGACACATGTTCTGGTCTTAACAGTGGGAAAGGGTTTTGAACTTGCGACTTTCTGCTGGAGAGTTCTTCTTCGAAAACGACATTTTCCTCCCCACTGTCTAGTGCTGCTCTGGAACTGTTGGGTTTCCTATATGATTCTAAATATAGTTAGTTAAAGTCGGCACAAGATGACAACAAGGGATAAATCCCAGTCCAGCTGCCTCAACCTGCACCCTGCACCCTACCGGGGTCATCCCCAGACAACGAACCGGAAAGCAGAGCCAGTGCTGATCGATAGGGAAAGAATCAGTGACGATAATCAATGACAGTGTGAGTTCACCCAGATTACTTGAACAGTCTGATCGCTTCTCATAAATGGTCTGTGGTACTTTGAGTGATTAACCGGAACCATTTGAAGCAGTAATGCAAAGTGCAACAGAGATGCTTAACGGCATCTTTCAGCCATCCATTATCGTAGAGTGCTGCAGCCTATCCCAGCTGTCGTTGGGCGAGAGGCGGGGTTCAGCCTGGACAGGTCACCAGTCTATCCCAGGGCTGACATGTGCAGACCATTTTAAAGTCTCCAATTAATCCAACAGCCGTGTCTCGGATGGTGGGAGGAAGCCAAAGTACCCGGAGGAAACCCGCGCTGACGCATCCCTGTGCTGCACCACCGTGACTGGCCACAACACGATCGCCATCTTTAATACTGTGGTTGATCATAAATGGATTCTAGTGGTTTTGACTGGGAGACATTTTACAGACTGATATCTCCAACTCCAGAACCGTAACACCAACACGCTACAGCTCTGACAGGTGCCGTTGCAGAGGCTAACAGCATTTCCCATTGAATCTCCTTGTGAGCTCCTCGTGTGAGCCTGCCATTGCCTGCAGCCTTTCACACTTCGTAAGCTCTGTTTCAGTTATTAACCCGTGGACGTTAGTCAGATGAGGTGCTGTTGATGATCCAGATCAAACCCCTGAATTATCTCTGCGTATTTGCTCTGATAAGACAAATGAAGGAGGACGGACTAGATATCCTGTAAATGTGCTCCGTCAAAGATCCGGTCAGACTGAGACCAGGAATATTCAGCTTACGCTGAAATAGTTGAGCTCACACACACACACACACACACACACACACACACACACACTCCAGTGCCATTTCTCCTTTTATATCCGGTCACCATGGCAACTGTACACAGAGGTTACTATTCCGTCCCCCTCCCCCTCCCTTTCATGCCAACCCTTATCTGAATTAAGGGAAAGTGATTGCTTTTTCTAAATCACTCGCAGGGTTCGGGCCTGTTAATCCATCCGGAGGAGATAGCAACTTTAAACCGATGGGCAGAGGGGAGCATTACGAAGCATAAGGAAGCAGGGAGGAAATGAATCTGGGCGGCAGCTGATGCTGATGATGACGTTCTGTCAGCACCTTCGGTTTGATAAAAGACGTTTCAGCCAGGTGCAGTGTGGTACAGTTAATCATCAACTTAATTAACAGACTGGATATTTCATGACGTTTATTTCGGCGCAGTCACACAAATCCCGGGTCATCGTTCACTCATTCACAGCTCAGCACACCTGCTCGTACAGACTAGGCGCTTTACTGTAGAGGAAAAGCCTTTTTCACATCATGATGTGGCGTCATCAGCTACACTGTCTCTTCACAGTACCACGTCATATGATGTATTCATTTCACACCAGATAGAGCACCGTCTGTGTATGATACAGGAAAAAACCCTACTGACTTCCACCTCTGTACTACTGCATTGACACCATTCAACATCTGTACTCGGTGGGAGCAGAGCACACTGTAATGTAGTTCATTTTCTCTGAGGGACGTCTTACTTAGTGAACCAGGACAACTGGTACAAGAGCTTTAGCAAAGTGGTCACGAGTTAAATTATTACGCTGCTTTGTGTCTTTCCTTTTCTTTTCACCCAAAAACAAGCTCCTCTGAGAAGTGTGGAGTGGATGAGCTGAGGAAGAGAGGAGAAGGGAGCAGAACGGGGAGATGGGGCGAATGAATTGTTGTTCACTGAAGAGGCCAGGTGCAAAGGCTATACAGAGGGTCTGTTTATCACAAACAACGGTTTAAATCATCTCCACCTTCAGGTTCTTCTGGAAGAAATGCATTGTGAATTTGGTGACGTGGCTTTTCACACAGAAGTGTGATGGTAGAGTCGAGAGAAAGTGCTCAACAGGTCCATGAGCTGCGTGAAGAGACCAGTCTGTGATACCAGGAAACACTCTGTGTGACTGTGTGAGTTGGGACCTAAAGCACAGAAAGACTAAATGGCTTTTCAGAATCTGTCTGACACAGTCACATGGCTTTGTCAGAGTAACAGGTGATCCACGCGTCAGTGCTAACGTGACGTGCTACAAGGTGCTTTCTTCCACTCTCACGTTTGTGTACGAGCCCACTGGGTTCCATGGCTGAGAAGAGCAAATGTCTGGTGCTTCAAAGAGACTTTAATGCATATTTTATATGTGATGCCTCAGACACTCCTGAATGCACCGTCGCTGTGTCGCTAGCAGCTGTTGTGGCTTCGCTTTCTGTTCTTGTTCTTTGTAAGTTTCCGGTGACACGAATGTTTCTCTGTTCAGAACGATGCATAAGATCAAATGAAAATTAGATCACAGCTGCCACTCTCAGCTGGAGGCCTCTCCGCACGAGGAGCTGACATGAACGGTGACATGAAACCCGCTGCAGGCTGACAGAGACTCGGACTTCAAAGATGTGTAGCAGCAGCAGCAGCAGCAGCAGCACAAGCAGCACAAGCAGCAGCAGCAGAGCCATTTACATTGTTGACTGTGGGAACTATTGGGGTTACCAGGTTTGTGGCTCTTAACATGAGCTATGAGCTGGGTCCCAGCACTCTGTCTGCTCTGCCTTGTAGTCACATGCTATTAGTGTCAATGCCATCATGGCTCAGATGCTTGAGATGCAACAGGACAGTCTGGGGGCTCTGGGTTGTCATTATTTGGGTAAACCTGGAGCTCAAATGTGAAAAGGGAACAAAACATATAGTAATAATATTTTTGACCTTGTTATGTATAAAAGTAGGAGTTTTTTGTTGTTTGCTGGGCTGTTCGTCATTTGAAACTATTCCTGGCTTATCCACCTGCAGCAGGTTGTTTCATCTCCCAGCTCCATCCTGCCCACGCCTCATGTACCCCTGCCCCCCCGTGAGACGTTCCCTGGAACAGCCAACCAGTGGTTTACACAGGAAAAGGCGGGAACGGCAGCAGCCTAGGAGGCAGGCAATGTCCAGATAGAACTCATGTATCTCATACTACACAGTCTGATGTAGTGTGAGTATATAAAAGTCCTGGTAGCTCAATGGGGTCAGAATCAGACTGGGATGCAGAAGGTAGCAGGATCAAACCAGCACTTGTAAGTCTGCCATGTGAATTATACATGGCGCCCCAAACAGCATTATGAAACACAAAGTGCACTGATTATTGGTTGTTAGTTTGTAAATGACACTGGAGAAGCAACTAGAATCAGAGAGGTGACGTTCTGCCTCTAGAATCAGTCTGCTCATGGGCTGGCACGCCTAGGTCCAGGTGGTAGCGCCATGGCCATGTTAAGGTAATTAAGGAACGCCAATCACCGTCACGGTGACTGATGTCGCCTGCAGTCTAATCCAGAAACGGGCTTAGTGGGAGGTGAATGTCTGGGAGAACTCATGTTGGTGCAAACCTTAAGACTTGATTTATGCAAGACACATCTTTGTGCTCATCTCCAGGTAACAAATAAGAGCATCACACACATACACTGGTGAGAGAGTGGGGTGATGGGATTAGCTTTGGTCTACTCCAGCTTCACCCTGATCAGCAGGCTTGATAGAACAGAGCGTATTGATCTCGCAGCCCGTGGGGAGAAGCACTGATGAATTCCAGATAGTTATCGGATCGATTCCTGCTCTCGGTATCACTGGCCTCTGTGAGCAGCCAAGCTCTGCTTGGCCAACTGGAAAGGGGAAGTTTTGACAGATCATTCACTGTTCACTGTGTATTATGAGAACAAGCAGCTTGTATATTTTCTTACGCAAAGAGAAACACATTTATGCTGCACTATACAGGTTATTATATGCACAGTCTGCATTTTTCTTTTATTTTTCTGTGTTTTCTCACCACTTTAACATTATTGAATGATTATTATTAGAGGATATTGTTCTTATACATTGTCCCATTTCTGAGGTGCACTTCCTGTCTATGTCTCCCTAGCTGGACAACCCTGATGAGCAGGCAGCACAAATCAGAAGAGAGCTGGACGGACGATTGCAGATGGCAGACCAGATTGCTCGGGTAAGATGGATAGAAGTGATTGGTGAACGAACTGATGCCACTGTCGCCTGTTAAGACTTTTTGACCAACAGAAAAGCAGTTTAGTTCTCTGCTCTAAAGCGAACCGTTGGGACCGCAGCATCTACGTCTCACCCAACACGATGCAAAAGAAGAAGGATTAAGATGGTGGCGTGTCATAGCAGGAATAAGAGCTTTCTCCTTAATGAAACCAAATGTCTAGATTCTTCAGACAACCAGGCAAAACATTATGCGTCTTCCTGTTGTGCGACCATCCCCTTCCCAGCTATTTAAACTAGTGAGAATGATGAGTAACTGGACCTCCACCTGGACAGCGTTGTGTTTCTCCTTTTATTTTCTACACTTTACGTGCCCACTCAGGACACTGTGGCTCCTAGTTCCCACTTGAATCTATTTTGTACCTGGTTCCTGCTGGGAACCAGAAATGACAGCAACTTACTAAAGTTAGTAGGAGTAGTAGTTCAGTATTTGTCAGGTCACAAAGGTGGACAGACAGACCAGGCCAATCAATGCTATGTCGCAACAAAGTCTACATCTGGAGCTGTTTTCTTTTCATTTGAAACCTGGTGCTCATTACTTCGTTTATTTTCTCCCTTTCTCGATTAGCATGGTGGAAGGTTTCCCAAGTTCTCCTCCAGAGACATGGAGGCGATGTTCATCGAGGAGCTGAGGTCTTCTGTAAATCTGCTGATGGCCAACTTAGAAAGCATGCCCGTGTCCAAGGGAGGAGAGTTCAAGCTGCAGAAACTGAAAAGAGGCCACAACACATCGATCATGGACATGGGCCAGGAGGATGAAAACACTCTGTCCAAGTCTGACGTGGTGTTGTCCTTCACCCTGGAGGTTGGTGAAGCTCATCAAACAGTGGTGATAAGTTTGTGGTATCCTTTTCAGGATGTTTGCCCTTGTTGCTTTACTAGTATCCACTGGTTACTGTAGCAGCAGAGGACATGCGTTGGTGGAGGACTTAATCTTATTGTGTAGTCTCTCTTGGACAGCCTAACTGAAGCTTGTCCTGATCGTTGTCGTGCTAAAGAGAAAGAAAGGACATAAACCAAATGTTTTTTTCTAATGGGACCATCAGGGTCACACAGTGTAAAAGTAATGTTTGAGGGGTGCTGCCTAGAAGCATGGACTTTTTAAACGCTGTGTGGTGGGACAATGACCCACGTGTGACCTCGGCACCCATCCAGCTGTTAACCTTTCAGAACATAACACAGGGTCATGTTTACCACTGTCCTGGAGTGTTGGGGGCTGGGGGGACAGATAAGGGAGAGGTGTGGGCTGCAGGTCTACAGGATGTTTCTCTGCATGCTAAGTAACTCAACTCTTCTCTTTAAATGACTTCCACAATGAGTCCACATCAACTTTACAGCAATAAATGTAAAACCCTGTAAATAAAAACTAGTCTTTGGTTCATAATGTTACCTGCTCATGGAAATAATTTCTCATGAAAGACTGAGGTGCAGTTTCATCAGCTATTTTCCTAGTTGCTGTTCAAACTTGTGAGTTGGGCTATGTAACCCCCCCCGTTTGATGTGTTTCAGGTGGTGATCATGGAAGTTCAAGGTCTAAAGTCACTGGCTCCAAACAGGATTGTTTACTGCACCATGGAGGTGGAGGGGGGGCACAAACTGCAGACAGACCAAGCTGAAGCCTCAAAACCCACGTATGCACAGCGCGAACGCACACACGCGCACGCACAAACACGCGCACGCACAGACACGCGCACGCACAAACACGCGCACGCACAGACACGCGCACGCACAGACACGAGCACGCACGCACAGACACGCGCACGCACAGACACGAGCACGCACGCACAGACACGAGCACGCGCGCACGCACGCACAGACACACAGACACACGCACACACACACACACAGACACACGCACACACACACACACAGACACACACACACACACACGCGCACAGACACACGCACACACACAGACACACACACACGCGCACACACGCACGCACACACGCACACGCACACACACACCCTGCTCACCCTGGAGCTTCACGTTTCTTACCTGAAAGTGGGTTCAGTAATCTGAATGGCTGAGCGATATCACACACTGCCACCTGCTGGTCAAACTAATGCTGTAAGCTGTGTGTGTGTGTGTGTGTGTGTGTGTGTGTGTGTGTGTGTGTGTGTGTAACATATGAATGCACTGTGTTGAACATGTAGTGCTTCTGCCC
Source organism: Microctenopoma stevenorrisi (assembly GCA_032270685.1). Lineage (NCBI taxonomy): Eukaryota > Metazoa > Chordata > Actinopteri > Anabantiformes > Anabantidae > Microctenopoma > Microctenopoma stevenorrisi. The sequence goes on along the minus strand of JAUMTR010000022.1, from coordinate 2,345,506 downwards.
TCTGTTTCTTCCCTTCGCCTGTGTTGATGACTCCTTTATTTGAACTTAGTGTGTGTCATTCATGGCCACGTGGTCACAGTTCCATGTTTGGGAGGCTCGTGTCCATATGATAGAATTAAGTTTTGTTCTGCATGACTACATAAAGTACTTTTGTGACTAAATGAAGTCAAATATTTGATGATTCACTGGAATAACAAAGCAGTTTGACCTCTGTGATTTTAATAATTAAGCAGCAGTACTGAAGAAACTGACTAAAACGTTTGAGTGTCAGATGTAACACCACAGGTCACATCTTGTTTCCATGGCAGCCACGCTTTCATTGTCTCATCTTGTACACTTCCTTTTCCCATCATTGGCTGTTCTTTGTTACTGGTGTAATAGTTTCAGTAGGAGTAAGTGATGGGAAAATGTCTGACCACATCCTGGCTGGAGATCCTGCCTCTCTCTGTCAATGGCCTGTTAAATATTTTTTAATTTATAATTACTGTATATATTTTTACTTTTGTAAATGCATTTCATATAAAAAAAACTGCTTTTGTCTTGATCCAGTTCAAAGGAGCAGGTTAGATTGAAGCAAACACTACTTACTTTTTAGACATCTTGGTTCAAGAGGACTGTTACTTGTTCCATTGGCAGATTTCATTACTTGTTTCAAGCTAAAATATTTTATTTTCTACTCGTTTTTGGAGGGAGAAGACAGAAGTGTTAGCATACGTGTCAACTGGGTGGTATTTATTTCAATTTTACTCTTTAAACCAGAAGATTCTTTCACTTAAATACTCTAGTCAGTGCAGAAAAACACTTCGTAGCTGAAGTAGAGGGTGCTGACAGCTGGACTGAGCCTGACAGGATGGGCAGTACTCATAGGTCCTTCTCAGAACCAGCATCTCCTCTGCAGGTTCAAGTGGGACAGAAATGCGTGATCCCATCCACACTGTAGTCCAGATGTTCTTAACTAATCTCTGAGTAAAGGTTAAGATATCTTCTATGTCATTTTGACTACCTGTAATGGTAATTCTAGATAACGTAAACTACATTTTGACTCGTCAAAACTCTACAATCTAAAATCTACAATTGAATGTCGACAAGTCCTATGTCAAGTTAAAGATATCTCTAATAAAACACATTTAGAGTATATCTTATTTATCTTTTTGGATGTCTCAAAGTACGACATGACAAAATTAAGTACATATCTGAAATTAGACCTTTCCCTGCTCACATTGTTGTTCAAGATATCTGGAATTCTCACTACCGATGATGTAGTATATATATCAAAGCATTTCTGTTTGACTAGTTAAAATTCAATTGCAGATACCTTTAAGTCTTCAAAACATAAATCTGAAAAACAACTATATATTTATATTTATATTCCAGTACAGATGTTAAATGTTAACTGGGCTTGCCATACACATGGCCTGTCAAAAGAAATACTTAATGATCTCAGTGCAGTCCAGACCGACATCTTTAGATCTTTCAGTGAAACTATCCTGGTGTTTAATCATAGGCAACCAGCAGCAGATCAAAGGTCTCTGAGAGAACTGTTGACTTTCACAGGTGCATTAACAGTGACTACAATATGTCAGCAGTGTTACGAGGCTTTGTCTGATTCCCGGCTGGTTATCATCAGCCCGTGCAGGAACATTACGGAGACATTTTGTTCAGTAACGGTTTCAGTAGGCTACAGTGGAATAACTGTTATCTCCTACTGAGGCAACATAATTGGTCAAGACTGCTTCATGCCTGCTTATTACCACAGATCACCGCATGAGAATCTGTTACAACCAGAGCTCTCTGTGGGCTGCGTCAGATATTTCCTCAATAAACCGCCATGCAGGCTTCAGGGGTCAACAGGACCATAATACCGCCAATAAACACAGCCTCTGTAGTTCTCTCCTCTCACCTCTCTCCTCCGTGAGGTGTGTGTGGGATGTTAAATGGATTTGTACAGTAAACACAGTCTGTCTGTGCAGCCACTGCACATGAAGCCCAGTGCTTGGATTTCTAACAAAGGGTGTTTACAGACACAGGTGCAGCATCACTCACAGCAGCAAATGTTTCAGAACCTCCAAATGGCAGTGGAAGGAGAACCACGTATTCCCAGAGCAGCTGAGAGGAGTGATTAAAAAAGGCTAAGCTTGGAGGAGAGGCAGGACTCCTGTTGCTATGGGTGACATCTTCATTCAGTGGCTGACTGGTCAGTGTCTGCGACGTTAGTTAGAGTTAGTTTGATCACCTGTGTGATCACCCGTGATACATTTAGGAGCCGTTTCCCCTCAGTTGCTTTCAGAGAACCGGTACACATGTACATCACTGGCTGACCACCAGCTGCTTTGACAGTTTTTTGTTGTATTATGTGATTTTGTTTTTGTCAACTAGAACTAGAACAATAATGAATCATGACTGAACATGTGTGCCTTCTGTTTGTGTGTGTGTGTGTGTGTGTGTAGCTGGGGTACCCAGGGTGACTTCACCACCACCCAGCCCTTACCAGCTGTTAAGGTGAAGCTGTTCACTGAGAGCACAGGAGTGTTGGCTCTGGAGGACAAGGAGCTGGGGAGGGTAAGAAGAGCCTCGCCTGCTTCCTTTGGCTCACTTCATGTTTGACTACCTTAAATCTATGGCAGCTCACCAGTGTCATGTCATTTTATTAGGTTGTTCTCCACCCAACTCCCAACAGTCCCAAGCAGTGTGAGCTCTATAAGATGACGGTGGCCAAAGGCTGTCCAGACAATGACCTCAAGATCAAATTAGCTATACGAATGGACAAACCACAGAACATGAAGCATTGTGGGTAAGTAACAGTGTGATTTGGATGCTCTGACGCTATCGCTGTGTCAGTGTGGTTCTACACACTACCCTGATCAAAAATGAAGCATTGTGGGTAAGTAACAGTGTGATTTGGATGCTCTGATGCTATCGCTGTGTCAGTGTGGTTCTACACACTACCCTGATCAAAACACTGAATCTCACTCTTTAAAAACACGAGCTCTCTTTAGAGTTTACGTATCGACTAACACAATGTGCTCAAGCAAAGGATGCACGTTACCTAGTGCTGTGTGTTGTTCCCAGTGTGTTCGGCTTAGTTTCACCAGTTCACCATAAATCTTCCCACTATCACACTGTCAGTGTGTATGCTGGTTGGGTCAAGATGATGCCACAGGAAGGAGAAATCCCACACACATTAGAGAGCTGATGCCTGTGTGTTGAACTCAACGCGAGCTGCATCTTTTTTATTAAATGCTCACAGAGGACAATGCTTCCCTCTTGTGGTGATCACTCGCTGCTGCATAGACTTTCTGTGAAAGATGCAACGTTGACGACTGCAGACCAGTATAGTCGACCTCCGGTCCTCGAGAGCTACTATCCTGATTGTTTTCCAGCTGTCCCTGCCCTGCCCTCTACTGATTACCCGGTTCAGGTGTGTTCAGCCAATCAGAAGCTGTAAATGCTGGGATGGTTGGAAAACAATTAGGATAGTAGCCCTCGAGGACCGGAGGTGGGCCCCCCTGGTCGACCTCATTGGGTAATATCTGTCAGTGAGTGAACATAGTAAAGCAATAGTGACGATAAAGAAATATAACAATAGTATAGTCACCAGCATTGAGGTTATTACTCCTCAGTCATGATAAAAATGGAGCAAACACTGAGATGTTAGGAAGAGTTCACTGACCGAGTACTCCAACTTCCTCTCACCATCTAAAGACACGCACGTTAGGTTGACTGATGCCTCTATACTGTGTGTAGGTGTGACTGTGAGTGTGGATGGTTGTTTGTTTGTGTATGTCAGCCCTGCGACGCACTGGCGACCTTTCCAGGCTGGACCCCGCCTCGCGCCCAGTGACAGCTGGGGTAGGCTCCAGCACCCCTGACAACAAGTGGAAAAAAAATGGATGGATTTTGGTCTCTAATTAGATTATACATAATAACTTATTCAACCCCCCCCCAAAAAAACTCCAGGGCTATCAACCCTTCCTTTCAGGAAGCAAGGAAACAGGAGGTGCAGAAGAGCTGAACAAAATATCCTCCAAACTGCCACCAAGCTGGTTTTAGCTGAAAGCAGCTGAAATCCTATACCAACCCATTCTGATAGAACAACCAGACACAAAAACAGTTTCTTCCCTCAGGCAATATCACTAATAAACAACTGATCGCTGCTGCTATATGGACACAAACTGCACTCAACTCAGCGCACACACACACACACACACACACACACACACACACACACACACACACACACACACACAGTCTTGTCTTTTTGTCTTGTTATAATTTGTCTGTAATTTATTGTTTTTCATGTATTTGTTTTCTATCTGTTTTGTCCTAGAGAAGCAACACAAACAAACAGAAGCAAATTCCTTGTATGTGCAACATACTTGGCGAATAAAGCTGCTTCTGATTTACTAACTACCAAATACTACAGCGTTATAGGGGAATGACTGTTCGTGAACAAGGCTTTCTGTAATTGTGGACGCTACACTTAATGAAATAAAAACACAGATTGCTTATCTGTGCTACGCGTGGTGCAGTCATTTCTGCAGAACGTCAGCGTGCTGTGTGGAAGACTGTGGTGCACTGAGCGGAAAAACAAAGTCAACCTGTTTCTACACACTGGTGAACACACACTTCCTGCTTCACAGCATTGCTCTTCTGTTTGTTGCTGTGAGGAGTTGTGTGCCCGCCTTTTCTCCCTTATCCCCGCCATATGTTTTCTTTTGGGGCCTTGAAAGAGGCTGCTGGGGCGCCCTGTAAGATGCCCATACAACCCGCCTATGTGCGATGTTACGGGTTCTACTGTGGGCCGCACACAGGCAGAGCCTCATGTGTCACGTTGAGGATGCTTGATTATTTAGCATGACGGGCAGAAGCTGCCCTGGGAGGGACCGTGGGGAAAGGCAGAGCGAGGCACATTGTGGCATGCTCACTAGGGCCACCCACAGCGAGACCAGGAGCAGCAGAGGCAGATCAAACTGGGGTCCTCACCCTCAGATGTTCTTTTACAACAAAAGTCCTTATTCCATCCGTCTCCTTCTGCGTCACGTTTTTATGTGGAATCTAAAAGAGAACTCAACAAGCCTCAGGACTGACTTTAGTATAAAGAAAAGATTAGACATGACATGCTGACTGCTGCACCGTGCTGTGTTTCTGATTCAAACAACCAGGAAATATTTTCTGTAAGTGAAGCAAACAGGATTGTTTATATTAAAAATGCTAACATTATGGTAACAATAATTCTCTGGAGCTGGCATACAGCATGATACTTTTATCTTTAGGGTCCAGTGTTAGTCTTGTACTTAATTTTATCTCTCATCCTTTAGTAGAAGCAGAAAACGTCTTATTTTTATTAAATCAAAGCTTGAACGGTGCCCTTATATTGACTATATGTGTGTACTGCAGCCTACAAGAAATCACCTCCACCTTCAGCATGTTGCTGATACGTCAGGTTAATTGTATTTGTATATGTAGCATGATGTGTAATAATATTATAATAGCATTTTATTAGCTTTAGACCAGAATAAAAGGAAACTGGTGAATATTTAATCAAAATAACATGATCTAATGTTGAAGGTGATCTTTGCCTCAGTGGACTTCACATCCTGCTCCATAACAACGCGCTCTAGTCATTTAGATGCTTAAATGGGTTAAGAAAATAAAAACAAAAACCTGCCCAGTAGTCAAGGACTGTGGGGTTTCCAACATTATTCTATATATAGTTCTGTTCTGTCAGGTCTTTACACTGTAAAGTGTCTATGAAGACTAATTTGGCGCTTTATAAATAAAATGTAATTAAATCAAATTACTAGGTTGCTCAGGGAATAACATGAATGGGATGAATCTGGCTGCAGTGATGACTTTCTACCAGGAGATGTCAGTAGACACAACAGGGCCACCTACTACAGGCCTGTTTGCTGCATCAGGCTCTGTCAAATCAGCCATGACAACGCAAACAAAACAACTTCTAATTTCTTCAGTTTACAAAAGTTACATAAAGTCACAGTAAGAAATCTGTCTTTTGTCTAAATGAGTGTTTTTTTTAATTCACAGGTATCTTTGGGCCATTGGCAAGAATGTGTGGAAAAGATGGAAGAAACGATTCTTTGTGCTGGTTCAGGTAAACGCAGATCATTCACCTGACAATTAGGACCTTCCACTGCACTCGTTTTTCTCCTTGCCTCTGTCTGTGCGGGTACATTTTTATTAGATGTGCATAGAAGACACAACTAAGCAATTATTCAATTTGTCAGCAACTCATTTTGATAATCAGCTATCTTTAGATTTCTGACATAAGATCTGGTAAATTGCAGTAGTACTTTTGTTATTAAAATCCATATAAATCTCCAGACTAGCACAAAAGAAAAGAAGTGTTAGTTGCAGCCCTGTAGAAACCTAAACTCTAAGTTAATGTACACATATGATTATTCTGGAAACATGTGGAAACAACACATCTACATTCACAACTATACTACATCTACAACATCTAGATCTGCAACTCTGTATATCTATGTCTACAAAACTTCATCTACAACTATACTACCTCTACAACATCTAGATCTACAATTATATCTATATCTACAACTATACCTATATCTACAACTACATCTACATCAACAATTATATCTATATGTACAAAACTACATTTACCACTATGTCTTCATCTACAACTAGATCTATATTTACATTTACATCTTCAACACATCTACAATTATATCTACATCTACAAGATCTAGATCTACAACTATATCTATACTTATATTTACAACATCTACATCTACTTCTATTTAGCACATTAGGTTCTGTCAAACCAAGTCGAGCTTGAGAGTCAGTTCTAAGTCTGTTTTGGTACGTGATGCTTTAGAAGCTGAAAACCACTGGTAAACTAACCTTTGCCTTTGTTTGTAGAAGGTTTCTCTACACAGTGAGATCCATAACCCCATCACACCTAACAGAGAACCGTGAGCTGCCTTCAACATGGGTTCTGCTTTCTGGCTGTAATATTTTTTTGTTGGCCACATGTTGTGTGTGCAGAGAGAAAGAGAGATGCAGCCAAGCTGTCTTCCCTCGGCTGTCAAAGGAATGATGGAGCGGCCAAGCAGGCTTTTGTCAGAAGACGGGGGTGTGGGGGTGGGGTTTGTGTGTTTGTGGGGGGCAGCGGAATCGGCCTTTTCCTGGTGGCTCTGCATTAGGAGGTGGGCATCATGGAGGGAGGGGGGTGGCCTGTCTCTTGCACGGAGGAGAGGATATGTCTCAGAGCTACAAGTTGACAGGGGATTGACAAAGTCGAGTGAACACTAGCTAGCCTAACACTTGCAGCTAGGAAAGCCTGAGCGTCGCCAACTTGAAGCCTCTCGTTTGCTCCCAGCTAAATATATAGCAAGTGACAAATACTGGTCAATAGACTGCACACTCCTGTGTGTGTGTGTGTGTTTGTGTGTGTGTGTGTGTGTGTGCGCATGTGCATGGATGTTTTTTTGAGGAGCAGAGACACTATCTGATGATTGCTCTGCAGGGACATGAAAAGAGTTTCAGGGCCAGTGGCTTGAATTAAAAACAGAGTACATGGCTTATTTGAACAATTTTGTAATATTAGCATTATAATGAATACATAAACCATCATAATAAACTGACTGACGTTCAATGATGTAAAAATAGTACTACTGATATAAACAATATCAACACAAGTTTACTTCTGCTTTAACAGACTTGATTAAAGCCTAAATTTTCACCCAGGACCCTGGACAACACATTTTTCATCATAAAAGAAATGAATGCATAAATATTTTGATTAGAAATTATTATATCTAAATTATTATTTATGTGACGTGATCACACAAACATGTAATATGGAATTTGTACACAGTTGGGGGAGTTAGAAATGTAGTTACTGAGGGGAACTTTTCAGCCGCTCTAGAGTAATTTGAGGAGTTCACCTCGTCATTTCTTATCTGTTCATGCCAGCCTGTTGTTTCCATCTGTGTCTCCTGATCATACCAGACTAACTGATGCTGTCTTTTACTCATTACTGAATTGTACACATTTGTTCAAAATTATTAGAGCTCTGCTGGAACCAAAGGAAACAACACAGTAATAATAATAATAATAATAAAGTTTATTTATAGAGCGCTTTTCAAAACTTACATTACAAAGTGCTTTACATTTAGAAATAAACAATATACAATATGCAATATACAATATGTATGTGTAGCAACACATAAATGCACATGAATAAATAAATAAAAGTACATAGATGTTAGTCAATCAACTAAAATCAGGAAAGGCTTAGGGTAGAAATAAGTTTTGAGATGGGGTTTGAAAGATAGTAGAGACTCTGTATATCTGATGGTCAGTGGTAGGTCATTCCATAGTTTAGGCGCTCTGACTGCAAAGGCTTTATCACCTTTAGTACACCTTTACATTACAGCCCCTATTACCCTAAAAATTCAAGGTGGGTCTCTGCCGATACTTTCTTCTTCAGACTAACGTGAAAGAACATGTCGGTGTCAGTTTTTGTGAAGGAGTGTGAAAACGGTGATATATTAATATAATAAAAACGTACTGATACTAATGACAAATATAGGTATTTGTTACTAATTGCAACATTTACATTAATAAATAAAAGCAACTGCATACAAATATAAATGTATTATTGTTATTATTATATTTGTTATTATTAATAATAATTTTATGCATTGAAAACCACATTCAATTTAATTAAACTATAATAATAATCTGTAATTACTTATAAGAATAAAACGGATATAATTTACTTTGTTTATTCTTGAAGAGTCTCTCTTAAGTCTCTTAAAGACAAATCATTAAGTTCAAAACGATGATCATTTCCTTTTGGTGAATTAGATAGACGATCATATTTTTAACTTGATGTGCACAGATCTTGTGCTGATCATTGAGGCATAAGAACTTGAAAACACGGTGTTCATTATGGCCATGAGCATCAAATGAGCAGCAGAGAAGTCTAATATCCTCATATGTTAAGCCGGGTAGCTCAATGGGTTAAGCATCAGACTGTGATGCAGAAGGTGGCAGGATCTAATCCCAGCTGACTCCCAGCCCTTCCCCTACCAGGTGTGTCCTTGAACCAGACACTCAGCGCTAGCGTCTGTGAAGTAAAGTAAATAAATATAAAATTTAAAAACAATTTTTTTATAATTATTAAATTCTCTAACAGGCCTATACATGTAGATGGTACACGTCACAGACGTACGTGTTGATGGTACATGGCACAAACGTACATGTAGATGGTACACGTCACAGACGTACGTGTTGATGGTACATGGCACAAACGTACATGTAGATGGTACACGTCACAGACGTACGTGTTGATGGTACACGTCACAGACGTACATGTTGATGGTACATGGCACAGACGTACATGTTGATGGTACATGTCACAGACGTACGTGTTGATGGTACATGTTGATGGTACATGGCACAGACGTACGTGTTGATGGTACACGTCACAGACGTACGTGTTGATGGTACACGTCACAGACGTACGTGTTGATGGTACATGTTGATGGTACATGGCACAGACGTACGTGTTAATGGTACATGTCACAGACGTACGTGTTGATGGTACACGTCACAGATGTAAATGTTGATGGTACACGTCACAGACGTACGTGTTGATGGTACACGTCACAGACGTACATGTTGATGGTACACGTCACAGACGTACGTGTTGATGGTACATGGCACAGACGTACGTGTTGATGGTACATGTCACAGATGTAAATGTTGATGGTACACGTCACAGACGTACGTGTTGATGGTACATGTTACAGACGTACGTGTTAATGGTACATGTCACAGACGTACGTGTTGATGGTACATGTCACAGATGTAAATGTTGATGGTACACGTCACAGACGTACGTGTTGATGGTACATGTTACAGACGTACGTGTTGATGGTACACGTCACAGACGTACGTGTTGGTGGTACACGTCACAGACGTTCGTGTTGATGGTACATGTCACAGACGTACGTGCTAATGGTACATGTTGATGGTACACGTCACAGACGTACGTGTTGGTGGTACACGTCACAGACGTTCGTGTTGATGGTACATGTCACAGACGTACGTGTTAATGGTACATGTTGATGGTACACGTCACAGACCTACGTGTTAATGGTACACGTCACAGACGTACGTGTTGGTGGTACACGTCACAGACGTTCGTGTTGATGGTACACGTTGATGGTACATGTCACAGACGTACATGTTGATGGTACATGTCACAGACGTACGTGTTAATGGTACACGTCACAGACGTACATGTTGGTGGTCAGTTCAGTTGGCTTCAGTTCATTTAACTTTTTAAGTTCACTTTGAGCTCAGTTGTCATCCCAGATTAAATTTTTTCTGCTCAGCCACTTCAGTCAACTCATGTCATGTCTCAAGTTTGAATTAAATATTAGTTATGTTCATTTCCCTTGAATTTACCGCTAATTATTCAAATGATATTTTAGCTTATTATTAACATGTTTTCATCGTACTTTAACCACACTGACAGTATCAGATCTTTATATGATATTTGATATCTACAGCACGTATACTGTATTTATGCATAAGCACATGTATAGCATGTATTTGTATTTGGGGGCTTATTAATAACTCTGTCATGTCAAGGTTTGGAAAGAAGTTTTTGCTTTTGGCCTCTGAAGTTGTTTGTGGAGACATATGCCACATCCTGCAAAATCATCTCCAGTATTCATATCCATGTGTTTCCTGTAATGATGTGAGCCTAAATGACTGCAGCTATCTCTTTCTCTCTTCCTTTCCCTCTGATGAGTGACAGATGAGAGAGAGAGAGAGAGAGACACGCAGAGAGAGAGAGAGAGAGAGAGAGAGAGAGAGAGAGAGAGAGAGAAAGAGGGTTTTAGGATCTGGGTGGAGGAGTGCTGGTAGTTTACACTCTGATTTGCCTTTGTGGTGTCCTGGAGCTTTGGGAGCTGCTGGAGAGTTGGTCTGGTTCCCTCCATCCCTTATCTGGCCTCAGGTCTCATCAATGCTGTTGTGGGGAATCTCATTTGTCACGCGCTCACACACACACACACACACACACACACACACACACACACACACACACACACACACACAGTGGGAGAATGCAGCTGCAGCTCGAGTGAGAGCTGCCACTTGCAGCGGCAGAGGTGGCGACAGCAGCGGATTGGCCAGGCCTGGTGATTTGTAGCGACAGGCTGGTATGACTGGCAGCTACAGTAGCAGCAAGTCTCACTACACTTCCTGTTACAAACACAGGGAGCAGTCACAAGACCTCAGCCACAAACCAAACCAGTGAGATGTAGCGTTGGTCAAACTGGCCTTTATTGACCTATAACTACTGCTAATGACCAACAGCATGTAAACACATGTTTTACAGGACAGTCTCACTTTATTAACATTGCATGACAAACCACGTGACAGTTTTTCCCTAAGGATAATTTGAGCAAATATTTAGTACAATGCACAAAACTCTTCACCCGAAGATCAAAACGCCTTAAATATCCTTCAAAATAAAACTCTGCATTCAAAACTATATAAACACTTTTACGGTTTTAGTGATTATCATACGTGTATACGCTGAGAATATGTTTAGAAAATGCTTTGTTTATGCAGAATATTTGTTAGTGTTGTTAAATATATAAAAAAACATAATACTTTAAAGTTCTGCAGAAAACCTTTGAAAAACAAAATGAGAAACATTTGCACAAAAAAAATTAGTGAGTCTGGACGTAGCAACTCACCCACATCACATGCAGCGTTTATCTTCGCTAGACAACCAGGAAAAAGGTGCCTTTCCATAATTATATTTCAGTCTTTTTTTATTTTTGAGCTTTTCTAAAAAGGCTCCCAGTAAGTGATGTTGCCAAAAACCTTTATTTTTACTAAACTCTGCCTTCTGTGCCTCAGTGAACATCTGACCCCTTGAACAAATTGCATTTGTCTCTCAGCCGTGTTTAAACTGACATGTAGGCTCTCACATTTCTGATGAAGACGTACATGAAAAGTCTAAATATAGAATATGCCGCCATGTAAAACTGTAAATGAACACTGGCTTTACGCCCACATATAATTCAGCTTGTATTTAAGATCATGTCACTCTGCTCCAGCTCATCAACCTGCAGCCACATCACTCCACCTTTGAAGACAGTAAGCAACAAACAGCAGTTTCTGCATAAACACTTTTAACACTGAGTGTGTGGATGAAACGCTCTAATGAGCTCATTCTACACTCTAACACAGATGTTGCAAAGAAAATACAGAGAGCTTTTGACAGAGAAATCATTTATACAGCACTGCAATCTGTTTCTGGGATTCTTTGTTGTCTGTCAATTTATGTGCTGAATCATGTTGCATGTCGCACCGCGGTCCTGGAGGACGTGCGTTTTGTGTGCTGCCCTGTTGGCTCTACCTCCTGGCGCGAGCTTTTAGAGATGTGCCCTGACGTGGATTCATAGTCAGAATATTTCTATTCTCCAATAATTGAACTTTTACGTGCACGTAATTGAAAATGCTCGTTCATATGTGACGTGCTCTGCTCTAATAAGGACACATCTCCTCTCTCTGTGACTGCTGCAGGTGAGTCAGTACACCTTTGCCATGTGCAGCTACAGAGAGAAGAAGGCCGAGCCTGTGGAACTCCTCCAGCTGGATGGCTACACTGTGGATTACACCGACCCCCAACCAGGTATCAGTGTGTGGCGTGTAACAACAAGCAGTGAGATCTCTGTAGCCACAACCCCCCCCCCCCCAGTACTGTGGCACACACCGATTATGTGCCTGATACAAACTGTATACAAACTGTACTTCACTGACATCTCTGTCACTGGACTGTTTATTTATCATATTTCATCCAAGTATTAGACAGTTCCCAGGAGTTATGTCTGCTACGTTACAAACTGTAGGTGATCAGCTTCCTGTGTTTATAACGAATTAATTACTAAGTCACTTACTAAGTTAGTGTGTCACCTTAGTTCCTCACCACTAAAACGCAAATAAGTTAAATGCGACGGACGTAATGATCCTTTATTTTTTTTTCTGCTGTTAGTCTCAAACAATGAGAGCCTCCAGTGTTTCACACAATCTCTCTCTCCCTCCTCCAGGTCTGGACGGGGGTCGCACTTTCTTCAATGCTGTGAAAGAGGGCGACACTGTGATCTTCGCCAGTGATGATGAGCAGGACCGTATCCTGTGGGTGCAGGCCATGTACCGGGCCACTGGCCAGTCACACAAGCCAGTTCCTCCAACCCAGGTCCAGAAACTTAACTCGAGGGGCAGCACGGCGCCACAGCTGGATGCACCAATATCTCAGTTCTGTAAGTTTGTCTCTGTCACGTTTCCCCAAATGGCACAAAAGGAACCAGATGAAGAAAACGTGAATCAGTCGGTGAATGGAGCACAGATTCACCGACGTCCGTCATCATTCACAGCGTCTAGTTCTCCTGTTGTGCTCGTCTGTCTCTTACTGCACAGATGTCCTCACACTATTTGTCCACATGAGCTAATGATTGTCTTCTTTATTCTGTATGTGTTCAACTGTTACTGTTGTTTTTTCTTCGTGTGCTGCTTCGCAAAAGTGTTGGTGGCTTTGCTGTGTGTCTTTATGTTTCTTCTTCCTTTTCTTCTTCCTCTTCTAAACCCTGACCCTGCTATCTTGTAGCTGGATTACAGGGTAAGTGCTGTCATCCCCTTTCTTCTCTTGCCCCCTGTGACCTTTTTGTCTCGCTCTGTTAGTACTCGCCTTATTTTTGTTGGTGGATAGAAAAACGCGACCCTCTTTGTCCAGTAACAAGCAGAACGATTTGCTTGGGTTCGTGTGCCACACAGAATCATCACGGCAGTATTTGAAAGTTTCTGTGCTTCCTACAACAGAACAAAAGATCCTCAAGATGTAAAACTATACAAAGAGAATCACATTTAGCAAATAAGATGAAAACGCTAGAGAATGATTGCGTGAGGAGGAATTAAAGTGAACACACTGCCTTTGCTATTACAGTTGGTCAGTTGTAGTTTTTCTTTTCCCCTTTTAAATGAATTTTAGGCTTTAATTCATCCACCTGTTTGATAGTGTAGGTGATGGATGGTTTTAATATAAAGATAATAATTCTCATAGAGCTCTCAACTTAATAAAAAGACTAAAGCTCTATAAAACGATGCTTATTCCTGTACCACTTGGTTAAATGACTCCGGTTTCGTTTCACACACACCTTTTCCTTCCAAGTCTTGAGGAACACTTGTTGTTCCCGTGCCCCCCCCCCACCTCCCCGCTGAAAACTGTCCAAACACTGAAAACAACAAGTGTTGCGGGAGCAGCTCCACAAATCACCTACTAACCTCTTGGGGCGTTAGGAGTTAGAGCAGTCACCTGCCAATCTAAAGATCGGTGGTTCGATTCCCCGCCTCCTCTAGTCATATGTTCAAGTATCTTTGGGCAAGACGCTGAGCCCCAAGTTGCCCCCGGTGTGTCAGGTTTCCTGTAACAAACCTGAATACCAAGTCCTGCTCAGGACCCTCACACTACGGAGAGTGTGACTGTTCATGTGTCTAATCAGGACATCTGAGTAGAACTCACCTGTCTGCGTAGCTGGAGACGCGGCTTAACGTGTTTAAATACTCATCAGCAGCATTTGTTGATTTTACATATAAGACAACAGCCAATAAATAAATAAACCTGTGTGCATTTCTGTAAGTGAATTTCCTGAGCGAGCTGGTTTTGACACAACCCCTGGACTCACACTGAGTCCCAGCAGCTGGTAATTACCAAGTTAAAAGTGCCAGGACATGAATAATACAGTGTGGTTGCGGCACAATTAAGTCAGGCAGCAATCAGTCAATGTTACCAAATAACTAGTTGCCAGTTCACACCTGGATCAGCGCAATGAATAATATAACATCATGTCACCCAAACCTCCACCCCCACCACCCTCACACACACACACACACACGCACACACACACACACACACACACACACACACACGACCCCTATGAAATACATTAAAATATTCTAACAAGATGAAATTTGGTTTTAAGGTGCTGAGAGCTGAAATTGGTCTTCACAGTTTACCCTCCTTCCTTGTTATGAATGACAGCTAAATGTGTTTTGATACTTCAGTGTCAGAAAATAAGATTATAAATATAGCTTGAGTGAAATTATTGTTCTGCGTCTTTTTATTGGCAAACGTGCGCAGGGATTGGTGAACACTGATGCTAATTCTGACGAGGAAACAACAGTCAAGTTGACTATTATTGTCATGAGCAGGAGTCGGCAGAAAGAAACGAGCTTCACTACCTGAGATCCTGTGATGATGGCTGAACTCGTGCACTTAAATGAAATATTATTATGTTTCCACTAACACTCACAGGTCCTCCTAGTTTTATGATTGGCTGAGTTTGACAGTTCAAGCTGTACATCTGCACCACACATATGCAGCTCCGGCTGGGTCCAGTCCTGGAATACAACACATCGTTGGGCTCAGGTTGAGCTCGGACAGGAGTACTCGGCCTGATCCGTACTGTAGATGTTTGTCCACGTGCAAGAAAAAAAGCTGGGTGCTCAATAGCCCCAAATGCTTTTTGACCTCCAACCCCAGGACCAGCAGCGTGTCCACTGCCTCGTGGTTCCTCTCTTCTGGATCTATAAATGAATAGCAGCCATCAATCATTGTCAGGACCGTCCCTCCCCAGCCCCGACTGATGGGGGTGACTAATGTCACTGCATGTTACTGTCCAGCCCTCCTGCCTCTTCTCCCACTCACTCACATTAAACAGACCGGACAGGCCACAAGCTACAGACCAAAGGGGCACCACAATGTCACCTTTTTAGATTTTTGGGGGAGGGTGGGACTTGTTGAGGGGACACAATCAGCTCCCAGCATCCCGGTCTTTGTTTTGCTTGTTGATTGACAGCTGGGGTGCCTTCACTGGGCAGTGAAGAGGACGTTGGCTGACAAATCTCTTGATTGTTCTGTAGCTCTATATAACCTTTGTTCCCATGTCCCAGGTTAGTACCGACTGATGGGACAGACCGGGTCCACGTGTCTTGTAGGGAAAAAAAGTCACGATGAACTGTATTGACAAGCGTGGAGTGTGTTTTTCATAAGTTTCATAACGCACCCCCCACACCACACCTCTCCATACGTCCACACGCTCTCTATATGTTGCTACAGCGACGTTGAGAGCTGCTGGTAGAAAAGCATGAGTTTACTGTTAATGAAAAAAGGTGAGAAAAATGAATGTATGGACAATTAATGCTGATGCAGGCCTTTTCTATGCTCTTCATGCCGTTGAGCATATTAAATGTGTCAATGTGTGAAATCAATTTTCTGCATTTAACAGCTCCTTTTCTGAGTATTATCACTGACCCACTAGGGAAGGCTTCCCAGTAGGACAGTAGTATTAAGCTGTCATCATATATTCAATTACATTTGAATACGTACAACCCTTTAACATCAGCAGATGCTGGATTTCGTGCAGCCTTCAGCAGTGGAGCTTTTCTTTCTATACTTTTATGCAATGCAATGGTGAGTTCAAATGCCTGGAGGACCATGGGAAATTACCCTGGTGATACAGTGGTGGTACAACATTTGATGGACATAAGGCACGAGACAACTGGTACCAGAATAAAAGGAACTGAGCATGTATTTCACTTCTTAAAGGCAAAACCTATGTGACAAATAAAATTGGAATTTTACATTTATTTATAAATCACTCTCTCCTCCTCAAAGGCTGTAAACTCTCCCATCCACTTTAACTTTACCCTGTCTCAACCCGCATGAAGGACCAACACTAGAGTCAATGCTGAGCCCGATAACTTAATTTGGACACATGACCATGTCCCTACTTTTTTAAATGAGTCGTTATATGAAGAAGAATGTGCAGCATTGCTTCACTGTTGGCGCTTCATAACACAATGTGTTTGAAAGTTTGTCCATACATAGAATCTAACACAGTGTATTAGAACAGTAAAAGTTGATTTTCTACCAGGACATGACTTGTGCCTTCTGTTTTTTTCCTCTGTTTGTTTTCTCACTGGATGGGTAAATGGATGTGCACAGATGCCGATCGAGCACAAAAGCACGGCATGGATGAGTTTATATCAGCCAACCCCTGTAACTTCGATCACGCCTCGCTCTTTGAGCTGGTACAGCGCCTCACCCTGGACCACAGACTCAACGACTCGTACTCCTGCCTGGTAAGGAAATACTTTAAATCAGTGTCAGTGACCAAGTGGAAACATGGGCCTCAAGGCGACTCCAGTTCAAACCAGTGGGTCACATCACGCCTCGCTAGGTTCATTTACTGTATCTATATATATATGGACCATGTGTAGAGTGCACAGAGATAGAAGCTGAAACAGGCAGCTTGTACTGTATCCCACCAGAAGAGTCACCCAGTGGGGTCTGTGTGTGTTGCCCACAGGGCTGGTTCAGTCCCGGCCAGGTGTTTGTATTGGATGAATACTGTGCCCGATATGGTGTTCGAGGCTGCCATCGGCATTTATGTTACCTGAGCGACTTACTGGAGAGGGCGGAGAACGGAGCCATGATTGACCCCACCTTGCTGCACTACAGCTTCGCCTTCTGTGCCTCCCATGTCCATGGAAATAGGTACAACTGTGTTTGTGTTTGAGTAATTTACTGTTTGTCTGACTTGATTCAGTTTCTGTAGAAGATCTAGAAGCCTCATCACCAACATCCTGGAACTTCTGAATCAAATCTAAAGGCAACAGGAAAGACCTGCGCGTTGTTACCGCCACATCACTACATGTTAATCTGCCTTGGTGAATGTCAGTCTGCCCACTTTTCTATAGTTGGTGCTGGTTCTGTGTAGCATACTGGATTAATGTAGACCACAGCCCTGGCTGTGGTTGAAGGCCGGATGATTGTTTCCTTTGACTAAAGACAATTCAAGAATTTTTGTTAATGCAACAGACAAATATTAATCTTAAATTGTTGAACTGCTGTCGTGTCCAGCGTCTTACACGTCTTATACAAGATACAAAAAAACCCAAATCTAACAAAGTATATCAACAAAAGACATAATTTCTCTGAATAGATAAATGATAACATGGCACATGTGTAACCCTACCAGCTTATGCCTTGTTTCTTTTTGCTGATTTTCTGAGTTTCTAATTTTCTATTTGCATTTTGTTTGCATGCTCACTTTTTCTTTTTCTTTTGTCTTTTTTCCACGTCTTGCTTTGACCTATTTACCCTGTCGGCTTTCATAAAATTACCTATCTTTCACTATCCCAAACAACCCTGCACTTCCACAAAACCCCACCCAGTCAGCGTGTGTCTGAGTTGTTGAACTGGCCGGTATCTGAGGCCGATCTCAATCAAGCCCTTTTCCCCTCTGCCCCTGAGCTCCCTGCCCAGACTGCTAAGAGAGAACTCAAAATCATTGATTTCATGAAGAAAATGGATTTCAGGTCCACAAATTCCATAGGAACTAGAAGGTGAGTAAAATGTCAGTCTCTGGGGAACATCTATAGGGATAACACAAATGCATTTTGGGGATCAGGAGGTAGAGCAGTCGCCGGTCAATTGGATGATCGGTGGTTCATTTCCCACCACCTCCAGTCATATGTTGAAGTGTCCTTGTGCAAGACACTGAACCCCGAGTTGTCCCCGGTGTGTCAGGTCTGCCATCGGTGTGTGTGTGTGTGTGTGTGTGTGTGTGTGTGTGTGAATGAGAAGCAGTGTAAAGTGCTTTGAGCGCCAGTCTAGGTAGAAAAGCGTGTAAGGGCAGAACATTTACCATATTGTTGTGTTGTATGGCATCTAGAGATGTATCAAGATCGCTACTTCGACACGCCGGTTAAAAAAAGCACCTAAATGTCCTGTTCAGAATGTCCCTGTATGTCCTGGTACGAGGGCGCCACAGCATTTGACCTACGTCTTAAGTAAAACCTGTAGACTTGTACTCTTCCACCTTGGGGAACCAGATACAAGCTCATTTCGGGGGCACCTGTTTTAATTTAATTTAAACCTGTTGATTATTTGTCCCAATGTTCTTGAAACTGAAATTAAAAATAACAACAAAGAAAATTATTGAACAACAAGTTGTCCCAAGCACTAAAATAAATCATTCAAACATTATAATGGCAAATCAAAAGATACAGAGTGAGCAGCTAAGCTAACAAAGACAGTGTGCCAGCACCGACCCTACCTGGTTCCTGCCGTGATCTCACAGCGGGTAGATTCTCCTGGTAAAGCGCAAAGCACAAAAGCGTCTGCCAAGTAAAGTAAAGTAGCCACAACATATAAACTACCAGACAAAAGTTTGGACACGCGTAGGAATAAAAGAAATACAGTAGGAGAAGAAAGCGTAAATGATGTTAATGTGAATGACTGGTGAAAGAGCTGTCCAGATCAAATAGCAGAGGTGTATAAAGTAGGGGACAAGTGCAGGACAATGAGCTCTAAACTGTACCTGAGGGAATGTACGTAGTTACTCACCACCTCTGGTAAATACTTAAATTTCCTCAAGGTTCTGTGGTGTTTGACACGTGAGTCGTCCGGCTTTGGTTCCAGTATGCACACTGTTATCTAAGTTGTATTATTTACCTCTTGTCTAATGTACTGTGATGTGCTCAGACATCAAATCTGTCAACATCACAGTCGGCCGTCTGCAGATGGAGGGTAACAAAGATAGACGAGGGCCACTCCAGTGCTAAGGGCAAAGGTCAGAGAGGGCTGTCTGTCAGTGCCCCCCATGTGCCTCCCCCCATCCCTTCAACTCTCCATCCATCCATCCATCCATCCATCCATCTCTCTGTGTTGCTGACAAACAATGACTGAGGACTGAGGCCTTTTTTGATCAGCGTGGACAGATGGACAATAGTCGCTCCAAGAGAAGGAGAAAAAAGATAGAGGGACGAATTAAAGACAAATCTGATGAGAAAAAGATGTTGCATCAAATCTGTGCAGAGGGAAATGTGGAGGCCTGTTTATGCTAGAACCAGCAGGTACTAGTGTGGTTTACACTCGGGCAGTCAGAGGACAGTGTTCAGTACATTATAATATTAGGATTTTACATAAACACATGCACATGTTAATTCTCAACGGAATTTAGATTGTTCTTCAGAAAATCCAGAAACTAATGCGCCCAACATCTCTATGCATCCACAGCCACACACACGCCACAGCGACCTGGTCTCCCAGTGCAGCCGTTGTGCCTGGAGGCTCATGCCTGACAGGTTGACAGGTTGTCATGTGTGACGGCCGAATGTCTCCGCTGCCCACACTGGTGCGTGTGCTCATACAGACCCCCCCCCACCAAACAAACAAGTGCAAAAACTCCACCCCCACCCCTGCCTCCTAATAGCCTGCTGGCCTGGAGGTGATGGTGCACCAACTTGGACTTGGTTGCCCCATTGCCTCCTGAAGTGTCAGGATTTGACTTCTGTCCAGCTGAATGTCTGTTCCGCTCAGACTGATCATATAGTTGACTGACTCTTGCTGAATCAAATATGTATCAAAATTAATTAAAACTTATTATTAATAGTTGATTAGGTTTGTATTTAATTATTTTACAATCAACAGTGTTAATTCAATATTACTTAATACTTGTATTGATATGCTAATGTTATGATATATCACGCCCTCAGTTATGCTTTGCTTATTCAAATTAACTATCACATTTTCTCAACATAAAATTATTAAATCATATAATAACAAATCTGGGTAAAAGTGAAATCTACCTTAAAGCCCCGGTGTGCTGATCTGCCGTCTGTCTGACACTGATGGCTCATTTGTTTGTTGTCGTCGTCGGAGCTGTGAGGTCATTGGGTCAAACAAACATGAGGATGCTGCCAAGAAACAATGCGAGGCAAAAAGAAGAGCCCTGCAGGACTTAATTAGTGTGAAATTTTCCTCTTTCATTTTGTGTCACAATACAAAAGGTGAGATGTCTTTTATTGTCCTGATTGTTCCACATCAAGATGTGTGCTGGGACTGCCTGTTCTGAAATGGTCTTATAATCACCTAGCTCGAAGTGAAAGGCAGAAACAACAAAGAAGCAGTGTACAGTGAATTAGTGAGCTTTCACCAAATATCAAATATTTGATAAATATCATGTTGTTACCGCCATAACAAACGTGGGGGTCATTCATTAGTATCTGACTGTCACTGAGGCGTTTAGATGACATGAACACGGATGCAGAATAAACTGCTACCATTCAAAATCTAATACAGCTCTCAGTGTAAAAAGAAAACTCCACCACACACGCACAGTTTCTCACTGTCCGCTGAAATCAAATGACACGTCAAATGGGGGGGTAGAGCGAGAGTGTCATGTCTTCCGCCTCGCGTCGCGCTGTCATGGCCACCAGTCCCTCACCTCTTCTGTCACATGCACTCTGCTCACACTCAGCCCAGACCCAACCACACCACAGACAATAAAAACACATCTAATCACCAGGCACCAGGAAACACTGAGGAAGGTCTTTGTGGAGCTGGTTCATAATTCTACGCAACAGTCATAATGTACATACTGTCTTTCAGGCCTGATGGTATCGGTACAGTAACGGTGGAAGAGAAGGAGCGTTTTGAGGAGATCAAAGAGAGGCTACGGGTGCTTCTGGAAAACCAGATTACACACTTCAGGTGAGCTCCAAGCATAACAACAGCCGTGTGTTGAACTCGTGCTCAATGGACTGCTTAGAGTTGAAATGAAAACCACTCTGTTGCCTCCAAAGGTACTGCTTTCCGTTTGGACGGCCAGAGGGAGCGCTTAAAGCAACTCTGTCCTTACTCGAAAGGGTGAGGCGTTTTAGCCACACAATAAATGATGCACGGCATATTTAGGTTCCCCGTTACTCTGGGAATGAAGGTTGTCACTTTTTCCTTCTTAGGTTCTGATGAAAGATATCGTTACCTCAGTTCCCCAAGAAGAAGTGAAGAGTGTGATCCGAAAGTGTCTGGAACAGGCAGCTGTGGTCAACTACCAGCGTCTGTCAGAGTACGCCAAACTGGAAGGTGAGCTCCTGCTCCATCGCTGCCGCTTTGTGTTAGAAGTACTTTAGCGTGGCTATTCTATCTTTATATGCCTTCAATATAGTTCATTGATACGGTGTCAAGTCACAACCAAAGTCATCTCACTTTACACTAGTGATGGAAAGTCGAGTAGTTGGTCCTTCTAGCTCTCCACGACATCGCCACTTTGCAAAGTAAGGCTTAAACCATGAAGACTTGCATAATAGAAAACCCAATAGTTCTACCTTAAGCACTAGTAAACGATGAATAGGAAAAATCTCCAGCAGAACCAGCACCTGGATTCAGATCAGAATGATCCGTTGTGTATATGACATTTGAATTTTCTGTGATAAATGGGAAGTTAGGACGAGCCAGTCACCACAGGTCTAATGTTTACCTGCCTTTCTCTTCACAGCAGGGCAGCATGTACTTAATGGCATGATATGAGTTTGAAGTGATGGATGCTATGTTTATTTTGCCTCATCTTCAGCCTGTTTAACTAGCAAATGTACAGTAAGTAAAAATGCATTCAGTCTATATGCTGACTTTCACCACCATGCCTCAGCTTCTCTTTCAGCCGAGTCCTGTTTCGCCTCTGTCTCCTTCCTCCCTGTTAGCTGATGTGATACTCCCTTTTCCCCTTTTCTCCGCCTTCCTTGCCCTTTAATATCTTCCATGGTCACTCTTCTCTTTTTCCTGTCTATTGGCTTCGGCTGTTTCTTATTTGCTGCAGTTTGAAAACAGAGAGGCCAATAAACAGGACTTAATGGGATTGCCCTTTGTGGCAGTTCAGTGTTTCTTTTTCGTTGCATGGGTCCAGGAAGTGTCCTGGATGTTGCACCCAGGTTTTCTTTTTTGCAGACCTCTGAGACATGTAACCCTGAACAGAGTTAGAGCATCTATGTACCACATTTTGTTTATGTGCAGCACCTTACTGTGCATATGCTGTTTATTTAACCCAGTCATTTTACCAAAGTATCTTTTTGTATAAATTATAAAGAAAAGATTTCAGGTTTTACTGCAGTACCTCTCAGAACAAAGCAAAGCAAAACAAGAACCTAGCCCAGAAAATGACGTCATGAAAATGAAAAAGACATTATAACATAGTTTTTTTGTAAACCACTTAGTCTTTATTACATAATATATTTTATTAGAGTTGTTGTCACATGACCAGCATTTACGTTTTGGGTATGACCTCGTTTCTGTCACATAGTAAAGGTTTGTTAAGGTCTGTTGGCCAAATATTCCCATAAAATTGTTGGAGACAGCCTTCCCAGAGGAGTTAAAACCATTGAAGTTCATGTCTGTGTAAAGACAAGCTTCCCAATACTTTAGGCAATATAGCGTAGCTGGCTGTGGCTAATCTTTGTTCCGCGTTCGAGTACCAATTTTTGACCTTCTGGCCAAAACAAAGTTATCTTGGTCGCCAATCTGTTGAGTAGGAGTCCCCTGAGATTGGTTTTCTAGAACAGGAGCGTCTCGTGGTGTAAGTGCTGTCGCTCAGCTGGTGACAAACTGTCGGGACGGAGAAGAGCGGGTCTCAAATACAGATCTGATGATTTGACAGCTTTGGTAAACCCAGAGGGGACACACCCGGTTAGCCACCAACTGTATATCTTTAAGCTAGCTAAACTTTGTCACATGGTGTGAATATGTCTTGCTATTTACATTTCATAACAAAATATAGGTTTGGTGGCTTGTTTGCAATGCCACTTACAGTAGGAAATCTTTTAAATTATTCTGTTAAAATGGCCATTTATATATTTGTACAAATAATGTGGGCTAAAGATATTTTTGTGCCTATGGGAAAAATTCTGATATTTCAGGTTTGACCTCTGCTTGACAGAACAATGGTGAACCTGAAGTAGACAGCGCCTAATTGTTGGCCCCCAGGTGTTTGTGCATAGATAGAGTCTGTATGTCGGCCTCTTCTGTACCTGCCTCCTAACATTGGGGCGACAACATCTTGCTCACTCTGATAACTTACATTTGTTCCAAACCTTGCTAAAGCATAGCCTGGAAACTCTGAGGTTAGATTCAGACTCTTTCAATAAAAAAGCAATTTGAATTCTCAAAACTGTTTTGTGCAGAATTATTTGCTGAATTCATCAAATAGACACTTCAAATACTCATATAGTTTTATATAATGCTGGCTAAATTCAGATTCTATTCTCATTATTATTGCAATACCAACAGCTTTGTAATGAAAATGAAATTTACTCTTTTCTTTTAATGTACTCATAATACAACACTCAAATGGAAGGAGTTAACATATTTAATGTTGTTGTAATGCAAATATAATATTCTTAAATCAGAGTTTGTATGTGTAAAGTAAAGATAAATCTAGTGTTTTAATATATCGATAATGCTTTTATGTTAGCTTGTTGTCCTGGCAACACGTTCACAAAATCAAACCTCAGGAATCAACAATTTTTCCAACATTAGACTCGCCCTCTTATATGACCCACATGAGTGTTGTACAGTAAGTGTTACACCTCATACAGAGGCTGGAAAATGCATCTGTTGGCCCCATGTGACCAACCGGGGAGCTTTGTGCGTTGTTGTACCACCAATTCGCCCCAACCTCCTCCTGACACTCTGAGGTCATAGTGGTTGTGTTGATGTAATCAATCTGTACAGACAGTGTCCATGAGTGGGTTTATTCTCAGGTTCAGCCAGTGTCAAGAGAAGGCCTCAAATTTGAAGATCCGCCTGGAAAATGTAGACAAACAATGAAGAACATCAGTTTCTTTGGGTTATAAATACCCGGTAAAATAATACAGCTGTGGCATTTGAGACGATACATTTTAGTATTGATGCATCTATTGCAAGGCGTGAAATAGGAAGACAAAAAGTGCATGTGTGGGCCATGAAAGCCTCATGTCGGTCGAACCCGAGTGACCTCTGTGCTCGCGCTGTCTGACCCTGGCCTCTCGCATGCCTCGGTATCCTCCCTCTTTCTCTGTAGGGAAAAAGAGAGAGATGTATGAGCATCCTGTCTTCTGCTTGGCGTCTCAAGTGATGGATTTAACCATTCGTGAGTACCTTTCTCATTCCCCAACCTGCACCCTTTTTTTTCGTATGACCGGCGTGCACGGCAACTACAACAGGCGACCTCCCATGTTCGTCGTCCCTGATGTCTTTTGGTTTGTGTGCATCTGTCCTTTTACAGTTTTGTGATATGTCTCTCCGTCACTCTGAACGCATTCTGATCCTGTGAGCTTATCGTCCGTCCTTTCCAAACCACCTGTTCTGTCTGCGACTTGAATGCATTTTTACTTTGCTTATGTGTAAATCCTCTGGTGTTTCTAATCATTGTACATTCAAACAGGTCAAACGTAGTCAGAAGCCACTTTAACAGTGAGTGAGACATTGTTGGACACAGGTTGTGAACTTGCTTTTACCTTTAAAACAAGGCCGATGCTGATACATTACAATTCTTTTAACAGGTGTTTGTGTTTTTTTCTTCCTTCAGGTTTTTTTTATATTGTATTTTCAGAGTGAAAAAGCCTTTGTGTGCTTTGTGTCTCTTCTCTTGCTTCTAAAGTCTTATACAGTATACAACAAAATAAACTGAAGGGTCTCATTCACCAATGGTCAAGAATAAGCTTCCTTCACCAGTGTTTTCTTATTCAGAACGGTTGTTGCTCATTCATTATTTTTTCTCAGATGAGACATTTTTTCACTCTGTCCAGATGCACCATTCACTGAACGAGTAATAGTCTCACATGTACATGCTTTTCATTTGTGTTATTTTACTTCCATTACTCTGCCATTAAATATGAAGCTCGTTTGAGGCAGCGCTTCTATAGAAAGTCTGGGAGTTGCCATGCGAGGTAGAAATAAGTACAGCAGTTACTAACTTAAGAGAACCGAGAACATAAATTAGTAGGAACTACATCATTTATGCTTCCAATTTACTGTCTTTTGTTTTGGGTATCAGACATAAAGCTCAATCCGTCTCTTAAGTTTAGGCAACGTCACAAAAACAGAATCAATCACTTATTAAAATAAGCTAATTGTAATGCAAAGACAAAACAAGCTCTCAGTTTACCCCTTTTCCACAGATGGTGCCTCCCAGGCTCCATACCTAGAGTCCAGTGCTACACTCTTTTTATGGGTGGTGGTAATGTTTGGTTTGGTTTAAGACCATGTCAGGAAAATAATGTTTGTAAAGAAAACTCAATTTAAGTAGAAACTATTGGTGAATGAGACCTGAAGCTTCCAGGAGCTGCTGATATGTTGACGCATTGCTTTTGAATCGTCAGTCTAACATTCACCTTTATTTCTGAATATTGTCTTCCATCGCCTGTGCTGACTGATCTCCTCTCTCTCACCCTCTACTTGAAACTTTCCCGCCTCTCTTTAACTTTTCTCCATCCGTGCAACCTGTCCTGTTTTTTCTTTAAATGTAACACTAACTTAGTGGAGAAATCTCAGAAAGATCTGAAGGATCCAGGTGATGTTGTTCCGTGTGTGAAGCATCTGCTCAGAGTTCATTTCCGACCAGAAAACCCAGCCTACCTTAATCACATCTCCATAAACCCAGTCACAAACTTCCTGATCCGTTGCTGAGATAAAACACAGAAGCTTTACGAGAAACGTACCAGGAATCTTGTGAGACCACCCCCCCCCCCCCCCGCACACACACACACGTGGTGTTTCTCATTGCTCTGAATCTGAAAGATTGGAGAGTTGGACCCAAATTCTACTCAGAGTCTGGTGAAAAGGGGCTAGAGCTAAAGTTAGTCTTTAAAAGCAAAAGGCCGACAAAGAAAGGAGAGCAGGATTTTTTACAGTCTGTGGGCCTCAACAAGCTCAACTTATTCTGTTCAACTGGAGGTTGTCAGTCTTCACTAAACCCAACGCTATGCATCACGGATAGCTGCACACAAAGGAAGATATTTGACTTTTGATTGGACAGACTTCCCAACCAACTCCTTCACATTCAGACATGGTAGTAACACAGAATCTTCCTGGGGACCTTAGTTTTAAATACACATACTTAACAAAAAAGATAAAAAGCATATAAACATTATCACAATTCATATGCAAGACACAATTATGCTGAAATCTAGTGAACCCAACAAAAGAAATCCATCAGTAACAACAGTTTACAACAAACATAATCCGTGAATAAAAATAGCTTGTGTCCTTTTAAATGACATTAACCGTAAAACATTATTTAAAAAACTCGAACATAAAATCTGTGTACAAAGAAAAACGTATTAATATGATAATTGTTTTCAAATACATTTTTAAAATTGGGGATAATTGTTATTTTTTTAGGACTGTGATCCTGCTCAATATCACGTTAGCTGTGGAGGGTAGGTTAATCTGCCTTCACCAAACCCAAAGTTAACTAGACGATTCACAGGCCTCACGACGAATCCTGCTTTTCCCGGAAGTCAGAGCTAGAGCATAATGTAGAGCTTGTTCTCAGGAGGCTGTGGTTGTGACACCATCAACTAAGAATAATAATAATGATGGTAATTAAATAGGTTGGTATTAATCTGGGGGCTGTAGGACAGGTTGCTCCCTCATGGCGCTTCAACATGTGGTTCGTAAGTAACAGCCCGACAAACTAAGCTACCGCCCCAGATCTAGGGGGCCTTTGCTTTGGACATGAGTTTAGGACTCTGAAGGGCAGGAAACTTCTATATTTTTATTGCTACTGACACTAACACAGCATCGTCAAAGGATTTAAAACTAAGTATTAATGGTTTAGCTTATTAATTCACAGCGGTGGGCGGAGTCTGGGAACGATCG
Source organism: Microctenopoma stevenorrisi (assembly GCA_032270685.1). NCBI lineage: Eukaryota > Metazoa > Chordata > Actinopteri > Anabantiformes > Anabantidae > Microctenopoma > Microctenopoma stevenorrisi. The sequence continues at coordinate 2,317,737 of JAUMTR010000022.1, read as the reverse complement.
TGTGCTGGCACAATAGACAAAAAACCTACACACAGAATGCGCATTGAATTTCGAGTCGATCTGTCTCTAACTTTTTTTTCTGACTAAACCTGATCTCTTTCAACATTTTACCACAAATCTTAAACTTAACTGAACCATCTGTCTTCTACAACGCTCGGCCTCTAACTTCACGCTGCAGCAGAATTGGAAGCACGCTGGCTGCAGTGCTCTCTGGGACTAAGCCGAGTTCTCTTATCGAAATGTAAAACGTCACATGTATGTGACATAGTGTGGGACTCCGCAGCCGCCTAGAACAACTATCTACTGCTTTAAATATGTTGGAAACCAGCGCAGCATAACCACCGCATTACTGCATGATGTGTGTTCAATGTACATGCTGTTCACACCCATCACCGCACCCGCACTCTCTGTGGATGACGTCATCACTGTGCTGCTGCAGTGACAGAGATGTGACTCATTCACGACATACCACAGGCCATCGATCTCTCAGCCACCCAGTGAAACACTCATTAGAATAGTGCTGATATCAGAGATGCCGTTACAGTGTGTAGTACACCTGGCATTGCAGTATAACTAGGGCTGGGTACAATCCTGTGTTACACGAATCAACACTATGTGATGCTGTTATGAGTCAGAATTAACTTCCGAATAAATGCTTAAGCGTACAAAAACTATTTTAGTCCAAAAGTCTGATATTACCATCTGATACCTAGCCCTAATTATAACAAGCTGATACTTCATGCCTATACCTTAATATGACCATGAGATTGTCCCAGTGATTTAGGCTCAGGCTATAGACTGGACTAAGGATCAACAGCTATAACCCACATTTGTGAGTGACCTCATTCTTTAGTTTCAGTGTTTGGAGGCAGGATAACATGCATGTTATTTATTAGTGTTCACTCTAAATCCAGTAGTTTAAGATCAGGAATGTTCTTCTGCTCTTTAGGTTGCATGTCTACATTATCAAGAGTCTGTGTTTAAGAAGGAGTAGATACTCATCAGACCTTTGACTTCTGTGCTCCAGAGAATGTGGGGCGCTTAATCACCCCGGCCAAAAAACTGGAGGACACCATTCGCCTGGCTGAGCTGGTGATTGAGGTTCTGCAGCAGAATGAGGAACATCATGCAGAGGTTGGTAGTTTTTTTGCTTATTTATTTAACCTTCATCTAACCAGGTTGTTCCCACTGAGATCAGAGACCTAGAGGTGTTCATGAAATCAGCGTGAAATCATAGGAACTCAGTGTTTGTGTAACCTGACCAGGCAAAGTAACACACACACACACAAATACGTTACCTTTCCTTTATTTTAAGTTCAATATCAAATTTATACTTCACTCTTCATACTCTATCTGCCTGCTTTAGTTACCTTACACACAAAATGAAATGTATGCTGATGATGATTGATGACCCGTACGTTATGTGGATGAAATCAGCTCAACCCGTGTTAGTATCTGTGTCATTCCACTGTGTCAGTATCTGTATCAACAGCTGTTTTAATGCATTACTGAGGAATACCGTTCAGTTTCATTGCTGTGCACATTTGCTTAAAGAAGTTAAATAATGCTGATAAAGTCAAAGGTAAATTGAAATGAGATTCTAAACTGTATCTGTATGAATTTAAATGTTGTTAATGAGGCAAACCTGAAACAAATCTGCTCTGCTCCGGCATGATCATGCTATCAACACCATCAATCCAAGAACACTTAAATACTTTGGCTTCGTGGAGTACTGTAAACTTACTGAGCACTTGAGCCTGAGTTAATAAATCAAAGTTCTTCTTGTAGTAGAGTACGTTTGAGGCATTACTTAGACTTTTACCTGTGTATCGAGTTTGTGTGCGTCGCTACTTGTGTGATCTGCTGTTGATGGATATTAATTTCGGACAATATACGGAACATCACTGCCAATTAACAACACAAAAAGAAAAACAAACAATGCATTACATCACTGGGACAGCCCATGGTTTTTGTGATAACACTCGTGTCAGACGGCAGGTACATTTTTGTTAGACTGGAAAGTCGATGTAATATGGCATATACTGTAAGCCACAGGGAGTGTTTTATGTGTAAGATCAGGCGTCTTTCACAAAGTTTGGTTTGTGTTTGGGATATTGACTCGCTTAAGAAATCCCATTTGCAGACTGAATACACACTGAATGCGTTCACCGTTGTCTCCATCAGAGTTTTTAAAATCATCAGAATCCCTGCAGGGGAGCTCGAGATTACATTCTGAAGATGAATCGGACAAGTTGTTTTGTATTCCTCCAGACTGGGGGTCCCAATATTTCATGTACATTCCGATTCGAGGCGGTAAATACAAAGTCGTTCGGCAGTGGCCACCTGCTACTTTAAATCATTGTGCTACATCTCATCTGCACAGTGGGCCACGCCTGACGTGAAGTACATGCTCAAAATGTAGGCAAGCTTCTGTCCTCCTACTGCAACAGAGGAGCTTCTCGGTTTGCCTGGTAATCACCAAGCTGAAGAGATATTGAAAGATAAGAGTACAAATCGTGAAGAGAGAGGGAAAAGAGACACAGCAGGGGAGAAAGCACGAGTCTTCAGAGTCATGATTCCTAATCTAGCCAATCTTCCTGCCTGTTGCTGTGAATGCTGTGCAGTCTACGTGCATTACTGTAAATCACCTTAACACTTAACCAACACACTTATTCCCTTTCTGAATTTACTTTTGTTTGCGGGGAAATGTGTGAACAGGGAAAAGAGGTATGTGACTGTCTTAGTGCCATGTGCCCTGTCTCCTACCCACCCCCCCCCTGTGCATGTGGTTAATGACATGGTTGTGGTTGTAGAGGATCTTTATTGTTTCCCAGAACCCTTATTCAGCTTGTGATCACTGCTAATCGAGTGCTTGTGGAATGCTTGTTAGCCTCTAAGCTAGCTGCAGTTTGGCCCTCGGTGATGAGGAACAATGACAAGCACTTCGAATCATTAATCCGAGACAACAAAATGCAGAGTGGTGACATTTCTGTCATTCTGCATCTTGTTTTTCGCCCCAATCATCTGTGAATATGCTGAACTAAATGTCCAGTAAGAGACCTTGTAGCAGGTTTCCCGCCCTTAGAGAAACTCATTCCTCTCCATCGGATCCCTCAGCACACACAAAGAAGACGGCGTGGGGCCCGCTTTGTGTGATCAGAGGTCCTGCAGTCACACCCGCTACACTGCGCATATTAAAATGAATGTGAGACATTGTTAATGTAGCCTAACCAGCTTTAGACTTCAACTCTGGCAAATGGTGAAGTTAATTCATTCTTTGTTGTTTGTCTACAACCAGACCCCACAATGCATTTACCTTTTACCGCCGCTCACCTGTGTGAAACTAATGCTGGTTACTGCTCACTAGCCCCGTTCTGTGCCCCCCGTGTAATCACACCCATTACTACATTCAACTGATTCTCAGTTTTGTCAAAAATGAGAAGTAAAACTAAAGCAGGTTCTTCAGAACCATTTTAAAGACATGTCTCTAATGCTCCATGACTCTTCTGTCCTACCACAAAACGTAAATGTTTATGTAAAGTAACAGAAACCTAAACTAACAGTATGACAAAAACATGTTTATCAGGCTTTCACCGTCTGGAGGTCTTGCCCATTGATACATACCGTCTTCACATACTTTCACTTTCTTCACAGTTTAACCACATGTTAAATTACGTTTACACGTCAAATTACTCATTGGTCTTTAAGAAATAGCCCAGAATGACATTTTGTTATTGTTCATTCTGTTTACTTTAGTTTTTCGCTGCATGCGTGCAGAACCTGACTGACATGTGGTCACAGTGACCTGTATATAAAGATCCAGAACGGCCTTAGCGAGATAAACCAAACTGTAAAGACCAACAAGTTCTTTGAAGAGCTGCATAATAACAATTTGTTGTGAGGAATAGATCAAGATGAGTCTGAAGGTATAAAACAAGTTCCAAAGCTTTGAGTATTCCCAGTGTTCTCCCACATTGGGAAATATCTGGAACTATCAGGACTCCTGTTAGAACTGTCTGGTAAAACGCGGCGGGGAAAGGTCCCAGCGTTCTCAAAGAGCTTTACAGGTCCACTGCATGGAAAGGTAAATTCTTTTTTTTTTACAGTTATTATGAGTTAATAAGTGAATCAACATTTATGATTGAAAATGATCTTTGGTTTAGTAAAAGGAAAGGAAATAGGAAATTCTACTGTAATAGTGCATGGACAAGGGAAGCAACCTGAAAAGATTAAACCTCCTGGCAGGTCATTAAACATTGTCATCATTAGAGTCAGGTGAGCCCCTGATGAAAGCAACAGGCTGAAACACGCTGGTTGAATGATAAAGTTATTTGAGGATAGGGTTAGGGTTTAGGCCTAGGGTTAGCTGGAGGGTTGAGGGTTCTCGTGAATGACATCAAACACAGAGACAGGACAGGAGAGTCTTACCTAGGCGTGTTTTTATAATTCATAAGGTTTAAGAAACAGGTTTACTGTGTCCTAAAGTTTTACTTCTGTTTATTTTTGGCTTCAATGTCAACCCTATTGCTAAGGTCTTGAATGTAAGGACGATGATTACATGAGTGGCACTGACTGAATGTACCTTCTTGCCAACTATCCCATACCAACTACCCAATGCTAAGAGCTCCCATGGCAAGTGCATGACCCCCTTCTTCTCAACAGCAGCCCCACCATGGAAACCCATGGGTACATTCACATCACAGTGTTGACAGCTTGATGTGAATGAGCAAACACCATGGACCCTCAGGGGTCCGTCTTAAGAGGCCCGGCAAGAGTGGGGGTGCATGGAGAAAAGCGAGTGTTTTGGATGTGCATGAGAGTAGCGTGGTCCCTAACAGTCACTCCACTGTGTCTCTTTGATGGGAAGATGTGAGTGTGGCGCAACTCGCCAGCTCCTTTCTTCTGATTGACTCGCTGAAGGAGCTGTGGGTGAGTGTTTAAGTAGCTCCCTGCCATGCCTGTTAAGGAGCTGCTGCTGTTTCCACTGTGGGCCAACTGAAAAGCGTGTTATTTTCCGTGCCCAAGCGTTGTTTTTTCCTGCTTGGAGTTGTGAAGAATCCTTCCCCAGAGATCATGCAGTGAAATCGTTGAGGCAACAACTTGATTTCATATGGTGAAAAGTGAGAGAGAGAAACAGAGAGAGAGAGCAAATGTAGCCTTTACAATGGATCAGTGGACTTACATTACGTCATCAACCATTATGGTAAATTAATTTAAACTATGAACTGTAGATTCAAGGAGCACTAATACCCTCCATTTTTCTAATTTGTCTCCTCTCTTTCACTCTCGACATCTTGGTTTTTCTTCTGCCCCTTGTTCCCCCCTCTCTCTCTGTCTTTCCCTCTGTCCTTGCTAAGGCCTTTGCATGGTGGTCGGATCTGATGGTGGAGCACGCCGAGACTTTCCTGTGTCTATACTCGGCAGACATGGATGCAGCTCTTGAAGTTCAGCCGCCTGACAGCTGGGACAGCTTCCCCCTCTTCCAGCTGCTCAACGACTTCCTGAGGATAGACTGTAAGTGAGGAGCTATTACGAACATGAAGTACCTGAACATGCTATGCAGTTTGTTTAGGGGGCTTAGTCTGTGAAGGGGGAAAAAAACACCATGGCCACATCAAAGAACCAGCAGTGAAAGCTGACTAAGTTTACCTCATGTCAGCTTGGTCTGGACCAACTCTCCACACCCTTAGGTGAAAGCTATATAAAGAGAGCAGTGTTACCATACAGATTATATCTGATAAGATACTGCAAACGGTATCATGTGCACATCTCAGCCAATCGCTGATTAGACCTGGGGGTCTGAACACATGACAAAATCTAGAGCAGCAGACGCGCACTGACACAGGGCAACAGGCGAGCACTGGGTCTGCCATGAGCTTAATGGTACCATAGAACGGAAAGTCAGATCGCTAACAAAACAGAAAATGTTTCTTTTTTTACAATCTATTTTTTTTATTTTATGAGAGTCGGGACTGTCTGGCTGAACATAATGGTCTTGGCCTTGATGCTGGTTGCTGCAGGCCAGCCATCTCTTTAATGAACTGTGTGCACTTGCCTGCAGGAACGCTGTGGAGCTGTCCGTGGTCCTGTAAAGGATACACTTCAGTCTTCACAATGTGGACTCAATCTGCAGGGTGCTAATTGTCCCTGGGGAATGCTTCCCCTTCTCAACGCGTCAGCTGGGAGTCAAGGAGAAGGCAGAGCGTTGTCCACTCATTCAGCTGAACAGAGAGAACTGCAAATAGCTTGTTATGCTCACTTTGACTCGCCACATTTGTCACTTTCTCATTTGCTAAACGCTGTCAGTTGTGTAACAATGGAAGCATGAAGTGCATAGTGATGGTCATAGCTACACTAAGCTGCAGGTGACGGCTCGAAGGGAAAACCGTGACCCCATCGCTCGCACAGCTGGAATAGCTTCTTAGCTGAAACCAGAAGTTGTATACATGTATAAATTTAATGTATTTTAAATTAAAATAATTGTTTTAGAGATGTAGTATTAATTTGTAGTGTGGTGTAAAATTACAAAATCCTTTTCTCCACTTTGTCCCAGCGTTTGAGGAAGAGACGACAGTTAAGACGAAGCCACTTAAACAAGCTGAGGCCCAGGTTTAGGGAGGTGCTGGCTGTTTCCTCTCCTATCAGAGGGCCACAGTAAAACAGCTTTTGGAGCCAGCATAGCCCTCCCATGGCCACACAGCATAACAAGTGCACACTTAAAGCATATCATCACGAGGACATCTTTTCAGCAGAAGGTCATCGGCTCCGTTGCCCCACAGCGGTTCACTTACTGTATGTGGCAGTAAATAGCCTCAGCAGTAGGCAGGCGCCAAAGTCGGGCTGCCGTTCGAGGAGTTAATGAGGTCTAAAGCAGTGGTAGCTGGGGCACGGCGAGCCCTGTGAACACACTCCTGGACACAACACATCGAAGTGGACAGCAGCCGCTCAAGTGGCTAATTGGGAGAGTGGCAATCAGGGAACACAACAAACATTGCACCTACTGTGTATCATCGACCTTGACTCCAGTGCCAACACACACAAACACAAACATACACATGCTCAGAGGGGGAGAGAAAAACAAAGAGGGAAAGGGAGAGGAAAAGCAGACACACTGCGTGGAGCCGTGAGGCATCACATTAGCACACACTGGCCTCCATTTTATCTCCTGTGGTCTTTGTCAGTGTTGCCTTTTTACCAGTTGGGCGCCGGCGGAGTCTGGGGGAAATGTGTGTGTGTGACGGGTTGGATTTAGAAAATACCCAGAGACTCTGACCTTGTGATCAGAGAGATTGAAAACGGGATGTGTTTTGTCACACCTGCTAATGAAGAGTCGGTGTCAGCCACACACAAACTCCCCCGTCATCGTTCAGCGCCACAGTCTCGGCTCCACTGTATTCCAGCGTCTTTCATCCGTTTCGCAGCATGTTACATTTGTTAGACCAACACGCATACATGGTATGCATATTCATGATCAGTCAGATGTCATCAGGACGCCGTAGGCCCTGCAAACCTCTGCAGTTACACACAGCAGTAGTGCTCACGCGATGGGGACACGGCACCATGGAGACGGTGCCGACCACAGCGCGACCACAGCAGGAACTCACCTGTGGAACATGTCTTACTCTCAATGCTGCACAAGAAAAATACAAACTGTGTCACCTCTGCTCCTCCCTCAGATAACCTGTGCAACGGGAAGTTCCACAAACACCTGCAGGACCTGTACGCCCCTCTGGTGGTGCGATATGTGGACCTGATGGAGTCCTCCATTGCTCAGTCCATTCACAGAGGCTTTGAAAGAGAATCCTGGGAACCTGTCAAGTAAGGATATCTAAACTGACCCGACCTTACCTACGGGGGTGTGTGTGTGTGTGTGTGTGTGTGTGTGTTTGTGTGTGTGTTAAAGGGTGAGAACACTAAAAAGAGTATGAGTTTGTATGAATTTGTGCTAACACTCACCAACTATAGACTCCGCGAAGGAGCATCTGGAAATGGTTCGAACATAAAACTGAGCACCTTCTACTTCAGAAAATGACAGTGAAGGGGAACGTAAAGACATAAAGACACGAGACAGTGTTAGTTGTCAGTTGTTCGTGCTGGTGTAACAAACAGTCTACATAAAGAGTGGAAGGTTACCTGTGATGTCGTCTCGTGTCCATCTTTTAAGCACATCATGCAGAAACGTACCTTTACGCCGCTCTTTCTCCTGAGAGCGCAGATCGAGCACAGGATGCTTCACTTTTACTCTGCTTCTCCCACATATGTTCAGCTCTCCAGGGTCAACCCTCATTTTACCAGCACTGTTCTGGTTTCGTGCTCCAGCCGTCCTGCTGATGCTCTGCATCGTCAACACAACCGAAAAAAAAAAAACCTGAGCCCATGAAACACAATGAAACACGAAGCTGCGACCACACGAGTTAGCTGCGGTTGCTGCTGCATCAGCAGCTCCGGACTCCACTACAGCGTCTCCCTGCTGTAGCTAATGGCTCCTACGCAGTGTATTTTTATCACTGTCAGTGAGGAGGTGGCTCCTTCTCTACGACTTCTCTGCATATTTGAGCTGAACTTGCTAGCTCAGCTATCTGCACCTCAGTGTGATGCTAAGCATGACATCCAACATGATAACACATCATTTAGACTCAAAAGCAGTGTGTGACAGGCACCGCGCCGGGTTAAAGGGTTATGGGCCCTCATGCAGCAACCTGTGGGTGATGAGAGGAGAAACAGAAATTTCTCTGGGGTCTGGTTAATAATAATAATACACAGCTGCTTGAACTGGTGTCACCTTCTTCTGCTGCCTTCATCAAATCATCTTTGATTTTTCATTCTAATGTTGACAACTGAACTTGAGAATTAGGTCAAAATCCTGCAGTCGCCCAGAAGAAACAACTGCACTAGCTGGTTTCATAATAAAGTAACACCCAACAATTTGTCAAACACCTTTCTCCCGACACCCAACGCTGCCTCTGATAGTGCCGCTTGCACGATGCAGCTTAAATAATTGTCGACTTATTAGCAACCCCACATCTAAACTACGCAGTGTGTTCGGGGGTTGCTAATGAATGTATCCTCACAGAAACTAAACTGAGACCTAAACCTAAAACCTAACCCTAAACCTTTTCTGTCATTTGCATGGACCTTGACCAAACTTTTTCTTCTGTTTTCTGCCATTTTGTTTCTGTCCACAGGACTATAACAAGCTCTCTGCCCAATGTCAACCTCCAAATGCCCAAAGTACCAAATCTAACAGTGCCAAGTGTTAACCTCCCACAAATGCCCAGCTTTTCTCCACCCGTCTGGATGACGTCTAACGATGAGTCAGAGTCAGAGTGTGTATCTGCATTGTGCAGCCTGAGACATGCACATGTGCCCTTGGTATGGATGTGGCATTTAAATCACATCACCCCAAAATAACATTAGTTTTATTTTGTTTATTATGTGCAAATTACAACAATTTCAGATTAAAACAATATATAAAAGTTAATTTTATAGATAATGTTCCTTTAATTCATCTGCAAAGACTTTGTGAGATTTGCAGACTTTGCCACAGAGCCCACGGGCATTTTCACAGCATTCTTGAATAACAACACCATTTTCATATTCTGGTATAAGCAATTAACATTTTTATTTGTTTGAACAACGTGTAATAGCCTCTTACTTGCTTCAGTGAAGGCTTTTTTCTATTAATATGTATGTGATGGTGTGGGTATTATCATTAAAGGCACTCTGCATATTTCAATATACACCTGACACATCGCACTTTAAAACTTAAGCGAAACGTTGTCTGCACCAACAACGGGGATCAAAGGTGTAAAAGCTCCTCGTACGCCGCAGCATCCTGCAGAGTGTGACGCTGTCGCCACGCCACATCCATTCCTGCTTCCTCTTTTGGTGCTCGGATGCCTAATAAAACATTAAAACCAGTGGTGACTGTAAAGACAATGAAGAGACATGTATGTTCACTTTTATTTCATTCACCTACCTTCATACGGTAGTAAATATTCCCTTTTAGCTTACTCATTCACGGCATGCTAACCAAGAAAAGCAGAGGCGTAACGAGGGCGGAACACGTTTTCATGCAGCTCCAAAGCCACATTCATACCAACATCATGGCATGGTGTCTGTGGATGGAGGGTGGAGGCAGTGACATGAGAATGTAATCCCAACGTTTTCCCTCCCACATACGTATCTTTATACGAAGAGGAAAGATGCAAAAACATAACAAGGTTGTGACTAAAGAGCGAAGTCTGCAGCCACGCCAGGGTCTCAGTGTGGAGCTAAATGCTAATATAGTCAGAGTGACAACATCTGTTAATTAGCACTAAACACAAAGAACAGCTGAGGCTCATGGGAATGTTGTTGGTTCAGAAAGTATTTGTTCAATAACATGAGGTCTTTAAGAATATAATTATTCAAATACAGTAGTCTGACTTCTTCTTCTCCATGACTCGTTCAGCGTCTGCTAAATCCTTCTTAGCTCTACATTTATTTTTTAATGAATAAAGAATCCCAACCAGATTTACTGGTTATTTATTTATCAAATATAATTTCAAATCGTTCTTTCTCATTCTCCCTTTATGAATAAATTATTTCTGTCATGTACCTGCAGCTCTTCATTCAAACAGGGAGAGAAAAAAGGACCGATGAACTCTGCTACGCTGCCGACTACTCACTGTCCTTGTTATGAACTTGCATTTTTCACATCTTTGACGTCTTTCCTCCTGTGCATAACGTCGTGGCTTCACTCTCCCACTCTCCTGTGGTAAAGAGGGGGCCCTCTTTGTGCGTGAATCCCTCCCTGCACTGCAGTTCACCCTGCTGGGTCTGAGCTGTTAAAGGAAGTCATTCTCGTGTTAATAAGATGCCAGCCGCTGCAGTCTTGCTGTTACTCCTGGTCGTAGCAGTCTCCCAAACCCAGGTTCCCACCTGTTGTTTTTCGGGAAAGTAGCCACGGTGTGGATACGCTAACTGTTATTCCAGTAAAAACTCAGCTATCATTTGTGTCTCCTACTTATTCTGTTGTTATATACTGTTAATTAAAGAAAAGTTACTTCACACTTTCCCCACTTTTATTACTCAGTGTTTAGGAGGGAGCGTGCATACGTTTTCACCTTTACTCTCCGGGTAGTGTGTATTAAAATGTAGGCACGGATCATAACTTCTCTACACGTGCAGAGGTTCATCTGAGCAGATGATTAGTTAAATGTCATTTACATGTTTCACGAATGAGAATCCTGCTAATTCTGTTGATGTAGGTCTAAGGTTACGGTTGGTATATATGTTCCACTCAGTGAATATATAGCACCTTATGATAGTTGATCTACACCCAGGACCAGATTAGAACAGTTGTTAAACACCTGTGTCTAAGCGGTTGTCTTCAACATGCTAAAGTCTGAGCCGTGTTCCTGCAGTAACGGCTCAGGGACATCGGAGGATCTCTTCTGGAAGCTGGACGCTCTGCAGACCTTCATCAGAGACCTCCACTGGCCTGAGGAGGAGTTTGGCAAACACCTGGAGACTCGACTGAAGCTGATGTCCAGTGACATGATCGAGTCCTGTATAAAACGGTCAGAGCGCGTGGAAATGTTTGTTCTGTCTGTGGGCCTGAATGCACGCTGAGCTGTGTGATGTACATGTAAAAAGATGGGGGTGGTTTTTTTTACGGTGGGTTTTCATGCATGACAAAGGACGACAGGATGCACCAGCTAGAAAATAATGGAATCATAATAATAATACTTACGAAGTTAGCCTGTCATTGGTGAAGTGTTTTCTGTCAGAGGCTAAACCCAAACGTCTTCTTCTTCTGATGACTATATGTTTCTGTCTGTCTGCACTGGCAGCCTTCTTATTCAGATCTGAGCATGAAGCTAAAACAATCATTCAAATAGAAACGAGAAAAAAAAATCTCCTCCATTGTCCATCTGTACTTCAAACAGACCTCTAGTGGCTGGAGAGCACGTAACTGTCCTAGTCTTAACCAAGACGCCTCTGATTCGGAATCTAGAAAAGTTTGACTTCATTCATCTTTGAATAGATGTTACTTCGTCAGATCAGGCAATTCTACGTTTTTCAGAGAAGATTAGACTCGAATGAAGCAGCTGATAGTTTCAGTGTTTCAGGATTCATGTGCTGCTGGGAGATTTCTAAATTCCCGGCTGTGTTTCTTCTCTAAAGGACACGGGCTGCGTTCGAGGCGAAGCTTCAGAGGAGCAGCCGGGGCACAGACTTCCGTGTGCCACAGTCCATCTGCACCATGTTCAACGTCATGGTGGATGCCAAGGCCCAGTCAGCCAAGCTGTGTGCCATGGACCTGGGACAGGAGGTGGGAGACTAATGATTCTAATATTTATTTCATCTTAAATCAAATCCTTTGACTCCACTGTAAATCAGCTTTGGACGTGAATGAACTAGTTGTTCTTCGTTTTGAATGTTTGAAAGTCCTGCTTTTTTCTTCTGTTATTTATTTTCTATGACTTTATTTATAAGTTCACATTATTTTACATGTGCCATGTCACCTTTTATTTCTCCTTCTCTGCTGCTTCTTTCCCGCCTCTCTGTCTTGTTAAAGTTTGTTAGAGACTGGGTAAGTGTGGCTACAAATTCAATTGAAATCTCACCCTTCTATTCCCAAATGTATAATTAGTCATCAGTTTCCCTGTCTGTCATTCTCCACTTGAATTGTTTGGATTTCATTAGCATATGCGTAGATAGTATTGAATATACATGGCGTAGAAGTGAGAGATCTCATATTTTGCAGAATCTCAACACTGATACCAATTACTCACAATGAATTAATTATTGTGAAGTCCTTCGCTGTTCTGTTGGTGACACGAGACTCAACAAAAGGATTCCTCCCAGTGACACCGAGTGCCTCGGAGTTTCCATGACAGCAGTTCTTCAGCGGGGCAGATTGTTCCAAAGCCTCACTGGCATCCGACTCATAGGAGAAACTAGCGGCCGTGAAAGCCCTTCATTAGTAGCGGGCGACTAAACACGCTCACGAAATAAACACAGAAAAGACTGAAAAAATCTTTTCTGTAAGTCGCTGAACAAATGATGAGATCAAAGGTCTGAATAGAATCCACTTCTCTAGAGTAAATTTAAATTTAAAAACTCTGCACAGTTCATTAGCTGCTTTCATGTCATTTCTGGATTTTGTTCATGACTCACTAATGAAAGAAAACTTATGGAAAACCATAAAACAAACGTATTCCTTTATTGCACCTTCAGAAAACTCACGTTATTTTGAACCTTTTTCACATAAATTTGCGCATATTACACAATAAATAAAAAAAAATTAATATTCTTTTTTAAAAACCACACATATCCAAACATCAAAGAGTTTATAACATTTTAACCTTTTTTTGGTTTATGTCAGAATGAAACTCGACTTTATGGCCTAAAAAAGACACTAACTGCAGGAACAATATTAGAACTAGAAACACAGGAAATGAAAGAGAAAACCAAAAAGCTTCACCCTGCAGTGTGTCTGTTAGGGTGCTAGCGTTAGAATTAGCGAGCTACTGTAGAAAAAGCAGGAATTTTCTCCATTTTCTGTAAATGGTAAAAATTATATCATTGTTGAAAAGCCCGTCAGAGCAAACACTGCAGGACTGAAGGCTCAGAAGGACGGCAGGACTCAGGAAATGCATGTTTGAGCACATCTTTAAAAAACGGGGAAAAAAAACATTACAAAATTGTAAACTCTGTAATATTCACAATGCATAAATAATCAACAATATTCATGAAGGAATGATAAAATATGCTAGAAATGAAAAAAAAAGAACTGCGGAAAAAGTGTGAATGAGGGTTTTTAATAAGTCAAACACCAGGATCAGTGCTGGACTAAAACCTGAAACCTACTCACTGATCACGCAACGCACACAGACACAAAACACAATTCACTGCTATAAAAAGAGTGACCTAAAAAGTGCACAAATGAACGAAACAACAATCGTCCTCTAACCTCACTAAAGCATTATTTTAAATGTAGGATCTAATTTATTCCAAAATGCTGCATCAGCACATGATTCTCTCTCTATATATTTATATAATGTTAAATGTAAAATAGATTTAAAATCCTTCACTTTCCCTTGAATGTACAATGACTTGATGGTGAAGACCTGTTTTCTTCTCTCTCTCTGCAGAGACAATACCATTCCCAAATAGACAACCTGATCGAGGAGACGGTGAAGGAGATGATAACTCTGCTCGTAGCCAAGGTACAAAATCATACACAATGTTTGTGTATTTTTCTTTCATCCCGCTACGTTTCATGGAGACATATTTTACTCTGTTACGCTGACGTGGTCGGTTGAGCTTTCTGGAAGCTGCTTTTGGAGAATCTCATCACACTTAACTGTGATTCCCCAAATGCAAACTTCTCAGGAACAGAATTCTTTTTGAATTCTTCAGACTGATGATTCGTTACACAGAGAAACCTCCGTTCATCTGCTCTGACAACACGCACACTGATTAAACACTACTCCCTATTCTCACTGTCAGTACTTTTAAGTTCCTCTAACACTGGTGCGTCCTAACCTTTACAAAATGTTTTTCCTTTTTCTCAGTTTGTGGTCATTCTAGAGAGCGTGTTGGCCAAGCTCTCCAGATATGACGAGGGAACACTCTTCTCCTCCTTCATGTCTTTCACAGTAAGCAACACGCACATTCGCATCTTATATATATATATATATGTTTATGTATCTTTACGAATTAAAAACAATGATGGCTCTTGTGTTATTTAAATGTTCCTTTTCATTGAACGGTTTCCGTGTTAATCTCTTTGTGCTAGTTTTAACATACTTTGACCTTTTTTTTAAAGCACAAAATAGCTTAACAACTCAGCTGGTCTGCTGCAGTAGTACAAAAGCCAGGTTATTGAATTTGTGAGTGCACTTTTGCAGTTGAAATCACCACATGAGTCACTAAACTACAGGCTGTACAGTCTCACCACAGCAGCTTTTGTTCTGAAAAGTGGTGCCGTGGCTGGAGTCCAGACAATTTTTTTCACCCACTTCTCTCTCCTTTGTCAAGATGAAAGCTGCCTCCAAGTATGTGGATGTACCTGTAAGTGAGACTTCTTTTTTTCTGTTTCTTTATGGCATGTACGTACACCGCCGCGGAAACAGCTTTATGTCCTAACAACCTGATTAATCCACATTTATTTACAGCTCATTTGCTCGGTCTGATAGAAAAATCAAACACAATAAAAACTCCAAATACATTTGTATCTCTGACAAAAGTACAAAGTTGTTGTTTAGTGTGGTCACAGACAGTTGGACGCTGCGACACACTCACGTGTTTCTCACTGTGTCGCCTCATCTTTCTCAGAGGACACACCAACATTAGGAACTTTAGATGAGATAGCCTTTCATTTTGTGCCATCTTATGTTAGGAAATTCTCCTTTTGAACTAAAAAAAGTAAAGATCCAATTCTTGAATCTATGGAAACTCTTACTACTATACCAAGTCACGATCGCCTCACCTTTTACGGACTAACGGAATAATTAGAATCATCGAGAACACTGGGGCCTTATTCTCCAACATTTCTATCATTTGTTCTTAAGCTCTAAGAAGAATCCCGAACTGATGACATGTTAAACGTGTTGTTGATTCATTGACGGCATCGTCTGTGTAAGTTCAAACAGATGATCAGCTAAGGACGGTATCTGAGCTGTTTGGTGCTGGGATGGCGTCAGGATGCCACGTCACGCTTCATGGTGATAGTTAGTGTAGTGTTTTATTCACAAGACCATCAAGCTCTGTAAAATAATAATATTGTATAGTTTCCTTTAAATCCTATAATATTATGTAGCTGTAGAACCGAAAACGAACAATCTTTAAATAAGAAAATGACGATGCACATGTCGGAGTGAGGTAACGATTTGGTTCTTTTCTTACTATACCAGCGGTTTTGAGTGTGTTGTAGTTCCCTGCCTCTGTGCGAATGTCTTCTAATAAATACAGTTAATTGCTTCTTTCTACTTTTGTCAGATAAAAAGAGCTCATTTCTAAATCCTGGGGTCTAGTTTGACTCGAGTACATTTTGCATATTGTGCTTGTTTGTGTGTTTATGTGCATATACAAATATTTGATCGTGCGTTCACATGTAGAGACATTTTTCAGATGGTGCTGCTTGTTGTATTTCCACATGAACGTCCATGTGTTTACTTCCCCCCGAAATGTCCATTCATATGCATGTGTCCAGACACTGACAGCCAGCCATGGCTCGTGCCGCAGCTCTCTGTCCAGTATACATTGTGAGTCCATGTTGTGCAACACATGTCGGGATGGTGCGTGCGTGCGCGCGCGTGTGTGTGTGTGTGTGTGTGTGTGTGTGTGCATCAGATCTGTATTAGCTGCAACACTTCGACCATATCAACACGACAAATTTCAAATTAATGCCTTGTCAGGGAATGTGACGAGGCACTGTGCAGGGTGGCAGGGGTCGCAGTTTCCAGTCCAGCACGCTAATTGTGTCCTTAATGTACAAAATGAGTTTCACTGGAAAAAAAGACACTCATTTGCACATTTGTAAGCATCAGTGTAGACGTGTAAACTAACTTTAGAAACGATAGTAGCAGCAAGTTTTGGAATTTGCCTGAGTTGAAGAAAAGAGAAGAGACGAGACTAAAATTTTAAGAGTGTGTAACGTTAAAGACGTGTTAATGCAAGAAAGAGCTGAAGTGCTGTTTACAAATGCATTGTCCTCGCTGAATATTTTAAACGTCAACATGGCAGGCGTTCTAACAATCTGCTCTGCCCATCAAACCCCAACGAGTGTCTCCAGTGCCCCCTGTTCACTTTGCACAAGCCCAGACTGTGAGGGTTGGTTCCCAGCCAAGCTCGACTCAGAGCGAGCTGACTGAAGAACACGATTGCCCCGAAGCCTCGACTCTGCATCCCTGCAAATGAAACACCTCTTTGGAGATGCAAACGTACCTTTTATCCAAATGATAGCAGAACATTTTAGGAAATAAATATATAACTGACTTCCATCAAAAGGATATGAAATACATTTGCCACCGAACGATAAACAGGAGGCGTGTTCATGTTCTACATTTAGTTCGCTTGACATCCAAGCTGAGATCAGGACTCGGAGATGTTCTTAATCTTCTTAATGCCAAAAACAACAGCATTTGATAAAAGGTCTAATGACATGTTTTGGCACGATGATGGCGCTAGAGACAAAGTGAAAGGATCGTGTTATAGTGTTGTTATAATTCATCCTCCGGGGGGCACGAACCAAAAAGCATCAAAAAATGATGATACAATTAATAATAATGCAATTAAAAATGTAATTGGTGATTTTTAGACTGGCAGTGGAGTTTCTGTGTCATTTTATTTCCCCGATCCATATCGGCCTCCAGCTTTATTTAATATTTGCAGACATATATCTAAATATGTTTTTGACCTCCTGACATTTCCAACAACATTACATCCAGACTTTTAGTATCTCAGTCATTTGCTGCTCACTTTCAGGCTCAACAGTTGATTCAATGTCATTTTTATTCTCCAACTTATTGACGACCTCAGGACAAATTTAGCATTTTAAGGAAATGAGCATCTTTTTGTTTGTGTCTAATAACTTATCAATTGATGCGTGTAGTGGCATATACGGCCTCTAGGGGGTGCTGAAACAAGCCCTGGAACTCGAGCCTTTTTAAACCCTGACTTGTTGTGTCCAGCAACTTTAACACATCTTTAAGATAAGTGTGGAGTTTTTCATGAATCATTTAAGTGTGCAGAGCATCTACATCCTGTACGAGCTGGTTTTATGTCTTAACGGATCTATGAAGTTTTAACAGTGAGAGAAAAGTGCTCTGACTAGTTGGTGGTTTGTATGACTGGACCATTCCAGTAAATGGGAATATTCTCTCCAAGAATTCAGCCTGATTTGAATCTGTTCAACCACAAACTGGATGAAACATATTTTACAGCAGGCTGAGCAAACTACTTCTCTTTCCCGTCCCTTGCAGAAGCCAGGGATGGATGTGGCCGACGGTTATGTGACGTTTGTTCGTCATTCCCAGGACATGCTGCGGGAGAAGGTGAACGAGGAGGTGTACATAGAGAGATTATTCGATGTAAGTAAGACACAACGCCCTCTTCTCCCTCAGAGGCCCTTAGTCCACGCCACCTGTGGTCGCGTGTAGGACATGATTAAAGGTCATTCCTGTCAGTAGAATGAACCAGTCACATGTTTACATCCTGATCTCTTTATTCTACTTCATGGAAACAGTATGGGAACTTTTAAAAAAGCATTTTCCAAAAAACACATCGTGATGATTAGTGTCCACGTTTGGCCTGGCTAAATGAGGACACGGTTCAAAGTGTCCTACACAGGACCCGACAGGTACAATAAAACTGTAATAGTACTGGGATTAGCTACGTGATTAGACCACACAGGCTGTCTGATGTATCTGAAAATACAATATGTGAGTTATATTCCACAACGCATTCTGCAGGTTACATCACGTGCCGTGTTCTTTGGGAGGCTGGTTCCCGCCTCACTGGGTTTGGTAAGTTGGATGAAACATTCAGGACTTTACACTTAGTGAAGACGCATCAGTGTCCATCTCCAGAGCTGATGCTCTCATCAACACAAACTGTAATCAACTCCCAAAACAGCCCCGTGACACTGTTTGTCTGCATTACGGGAGATAAGGTCGAGTTGGTAAATCTCTAAGCCTCGCCGCTGAGCCTCCTTTTAGGTCAAACTGGAGGATTTCCACCCAAAATATTCTCTATTATTCTGTGCTCACTGTGGATCCGTCCCGGCTCTGTGTGCGAGCGCTCTCTCCTGCTCCTTTGTGCCGTGGTGTTTGTGTGCAGTGCGTGCTGATCTTGAGGACGGATTATCCTCGGAGGCACTCGCTCCGTCCGAGATAGCAAACAACAGTTAATCAGTTGAAAAAGAAGCACAAAAGATCACTTTGTAAGATGGCTAAGCTCCGTGTTTACAGGCAGGACTACATGCAGATACTTTTAAATGCAGAGGGAACTCTCTGAGGTCGGTGAGCTGCGGGTCGATCCAGAGAACCTCGTGATATAACACACACTGGCTCTGGCTGCCCCCGTGTTCCCTCCACGCGTTTCTCGCTGTGTTTAGACTTCTACCCATTACGCTGGTCACTGGAGAGGATGGCTCCGGCTCTGGCCGGCTGACCCCCTCAGCTGAATCATTTCCTGGGGGACACCCTGCTATGCAGCAGGGACACTGTCTGCACAGTAATCTGGAGTCAAAGATAATCTTTGATCGCTACAAAACATGTTTTCTCCAGAAGGCAAAATAAGTTTCTTTATAAACGGCACAAACCTCGAAATATGCACTTCTCTCACCGTCTGTGTGTGTGTGTGTGTGCGTGTGTGTGTGTGCGCGTGTGTGTGTGTGAGAAGCAGTAAAGTAGAAAAGCACAATCTAAGTGCAGCATTACCCGCCTTCAGGGACAAATATATATGTTACACTGAATTCTCAGGTCTTTCAGTTTCTTACGTCATCAGTGGGAATTGACAATGTCAGATTTGGGGTTTGTTCCAGCGCTCGCACATCTGTGCTGTGATGTGGAGCTTGTGCTGTGAGTAGTAGTAGAGAAGGAGTGTAAACTTCCTGTATAAGCCCCTCCCCTCTCACACATAGTATCCTTCACTCTGAAGTTTATTATAATACCAGACTAACTAAAACATAAAAGGAAGAAGTGTGGGCCGGTCTGGATCTCACTGCCTACACTCCCTCACAGATGTTCTGTTCCCTCTTCATCTCCAGCCTTCCCTTCCCTACATGTTGCGGATTCCCTGGCACAGGTGTGTTCAGTCTGGACGGAGGGAGGAGTGGAGTGTGTGCGCGTTCCTGGCTGAGTCTCTGCAGACTGAACAGTCGAGGCGCGTGTATCTGTCTGTGCGGTTGTGTTGGATTAGGGCCTTGAGGTGTAATCCGTCTCCTCTCCTCTTCCTCCGTGTTCCCCCTGACGGAGGCTGACAGAGAGGTGTCCTGTGTTGGATGTGTGCTGGTTGTTGCTGCGTCCTGACCATTGCTTTGCCTTCTATCCTCCGTTCCTCCACCAGAGCATTTCTGCTGGGATTTGTCTTTGTTGTCATTCCGTATCACTTCTTCCTGCGGCGTCGCTGAGGCCGACGAAGGTGTCTCTGGCTGCTCTCTGCAGCTCTGTTGTGCTTTTCTTGTCACTCCACCCTGTTTTAATCTATTTCTCTCTCTCTCTCTCGTCTGTTGTCTGGTGAAACGCGGCCACATAAACGATGAAGCATTAGAGCTTGAGTGTGGGTCTAAAGGTTGTTCTACCTGCCTGATTCTCGTCATTCACCTGAGCTCATTTTAGTCGCACGCTGTTGGCGCTGCAGCGCGTCTCACCTGCCGACCAGCGTCACTTTGTTGGCCAAAGACGGAAGAAGCAAGAATAATAATGAAGAATACTTTATTGATCCGTGATCCTGATACTTCACACAACTGTGCGTCTCAACTGAAATAAACAAGTTCAAAACTATCTCCACGAATTACAGCAGTACACAGGCCACCAGAGCAAACACCCCCGTGTGTGAGGGTGTGTGTGTGTGTCTGGGTTTTGGGGGTGTTATCCTCTTAAAACAAGGTCAGAATGGACTCCTCCTCCTAATCTTCCCTTTGTTCGGCGCTCCTTCCTTGGTGGGTTGCTGACTTCATTTGTTTATCAGTTTTGCCATTTCCCCCATTGAGGATTACGAGCTACGTCCCAAACATGCCAAACGTGGCTCGTTCTCACGCAGGTCAGCGTTGTTTTAGAACATTTCCAGCTGTTGATCACACTGAATATTCTTTTGACAAGGCTGTTTTATCATTTAATTTAAGTGCACACAATCAAATCCAGAATGTGTCTCTTTCACCTGTTCCTGGTTCAGCTGAAGAATTTCATTTTAGAATTAGAGAGAAATAAAAAAGTGTAAACAAGGATAGAAAACTGAGCAAAAATAAACAGCAAGACAACAAAGTGCTTGGAAAACAATCTTCACTCGCCTTCATCTAATCCACTTTGCTTTTTCAAGACCTTTTATGATGTTTTGATGACCCATCGGGGCACATTTCTATGCTGGGAGACGAGATTAGAGTCTCTGAATGGGCCATAATGTCTACAATCACCTACTGTGACGGGGGGGTACCTGATAAAGAGATTACATTTCAAATCCCATCAACACAAGTCATTTAAGCATGTTTTATTTCACACAAACCTGACGAATGTGAAGTTGGACAGCAGAGTCCAGTGGTCCAGTGATAGCGGCTGAACCTGTTTATAAATGTGAAGGATAAAGGTTTAGTGGAGACGTTTGCCTGAGGACGCATGTGTTTTAATTAGGGTTCGGACGCCTTCTAATATTAGTCACAGTGAACAGTCTCTGCACTCAGAGATGATCTGTCCAACAAACAGGATCTCAAGAAATGAATCAGACATAATACCCATGCTTCTGTGTGTGTATGTGTGTGAGGTGGGGGTGTCAGAGCAGGACATTTTTAATTGATATTTGACCCACTTCCTCCCCCAGTCATACAGGACAAACGGCTTCCCCTCCTTTTTCAGATGTACGTAATGCTGTTTTATTGTCTACAATCCCCACCCGCCAACCAATCACAGACCTGATTTAACTTTATGCTAAAAAGCAAAGTGGATTAGATGAAGCTGAGTGAAGATTGTTTTCCAAGCACTTCGTTGTCTTGCTGTTTATTTTTGCTCAGTTTCTATCCTTGTTTACACTTTTTTATTTTTCTGTATTTCTAAAATGGAATTCTTCAGCTGAACCAGGAACAGGTGAAAGAGACACATTCTGGATTTGTGTGCGCTGAAATAAAAGATAACCGACCCAAACGAGCCTTGTCAAAATAACAGACGGTGTGATCAACAGCTGGAAATGTTCTAAGACAACACGGCCGTTCTGAGTGAAACCAGTAGGTTTAGGATTCAAGCAGTTTGCTGTTTTTGTGCTGAGGCCTCCTACTGCTCTGTGTCCCTGGACACAGGACGTGATGTAAGAACTGTAGGGGTGAGGAGCTCCAGGACCAACTGGTTCTTGTAGAGCTATTGAAGACAACAGGTTGTCACTGGTTTTTCTTTGACGGCTACTCGTTGTGTCGGTAACTCAGCTGCTGCCCATTGTGTTTGCTCCAGGGCTGCATGTGTGTTTTGGTGATGCTGTAGGTCTCATGTGTCACCTGACTGGACCTCCAGTTTGGAGTGAGTGTAAAAATCAGGTGATAATCTGGCGTTGTGTTTGGAGCAACCTGCAGTGTTTCCGTTTGGTTTTTCTTCAGCCATATTTCATGCAGCACATACGTTGTCAGATTCTACGATGGCTCAGAGCACTGCTTCCACAGAAATAATGGAGAAAAATGTTTGCTCCCCTCCCTCCCTTCCTCTGCTCCACTCCCTGGTTTAGTTCTTGACAGAGTGGCTGAGGAGAGATTAAAACACATGTGCTTAAATGATACTGGAGGGGGGGGGGCTTAGCACGACACAGCATTGGGATCATTGATTAAAAAAAGTCTTGTCTTTAGCTTGAGCCAAATCCAACACCACACTGATACACCAAAGCACCCTGCCCCTTGCCCCCCCCTTTACCCACCACAGGGAGGAAACATGCCAGGTTGGGAGGAAGCAGGGAAAAGAGAGGACAGAGATGGAGCTGTGGAGCCCCCCCTCATACTGGGATACTGGGATTACACAGGTCAATTATACACTTAATCTGCCTTTGCCCGGAGGGGATTAGGAGTGCAGCTCATTGATTGATTTGAAGTATTTCCGTTGACCTTGGGTAGTTATCAGATTCACAAGCGTGGCAAAATTGCACTTCTGTGTGACGAAAGTTAAGGCGCCCTTTAATCGCCGTTGCTCCGCCCACCGCGCTGTGCTTACCTACTGCCGGATGGACAGGCTGTGGCGGAGCGGAGCGAGGTCAGGGGTCAGATCGAGCGGCAGATTGGGGGATTTGAGCTCATCTCTGTTCTTCGGTCATGACGAGCGGGTTTGTGGATGGGTGTAGGCTGGTTGTGGTGGTGATGGAGAATTCCACCAGACTAGTGGGTGATGGAGGTGCCATCAGACCATTTGACTGCCCGGGGATGCTTCACCACTTTGCTGTCTCCGGTCACGAACTCCCGGCCCTGCAGCCATGCCAAGTGAACAATTTAATCAACACTGAGCTCCAGCGTCACGCGAACTCAACTCCCTCAGTCTGTCAGACGTCTTGTTCTGTGTGCGCGCGTGAAACTAGAACGATACAGAGGTTCTTTATGCTTTTTGTGATATATATCACTCAATCACAATGAATGGGTCGTTAGCGGGTTGAAATTAATCAGAGGATATTCAACATCCATCTATTTGACATTTTCATTTGAACAATTATATCAGTTATTTCATTTTAAATCTTATAAGAACCATCATCTCAACAAACCTGAAATGTTTCACAGTAGAATTTAGTCTCCCAGATCCGCTTTCTGTTTCTCAGAGAAACCAACCAGATGTTCTTCACCCTTCGTCCAGCACAGTCTGACTGAGCCTGCACGGACGTTCTCCTGTTTTTCATGCCACTAATCTGTGATATAACAATATGAAGGCAAATCATGGTCACAGTAATAAAAAAGGCCAGTCAAGGGTAGGTTAGATTGACTGTGTGTGACTGTCAAAACATCCTCTGAAAAGGTTTCACTGCTCTTTAATGAAGTCTGTAAGCAGCTTAGAGTTTCTTAATAATTACTGGGAGAGAGCATTTTGTTTTCCCTGCTTCATTTCTTCTGGCTCTAAATCCTCTGTGGGCATTCCCGCCGCCATGTTGCCAGGAGGAAGCGGCTAAGGACACTAAAGCCACGATCATCTCCAGAGGAGGGAAATGCAAGTTTAATGGAGACTTCTCCTTTGTCAGTCCCTGCTGGTTTATTGATGAGGGCCGCCGGGATGAATTGATCGAGGACACACATGTCATCTCTCAGGTCTCTATCACCCTTTTACAGTCCCCTTCTGACGTGGTTTCCCTTCTCCTTGTTAAAAAGGGAGGTACGGTGGCATTTGTTTGATTAACTTGTTTGACAAAAGTGACAGCTGCTCACGGGCGTATGTGGATGAGTGGCCCAGTGCCGCTCCGTCTTTGTACATCTGTCAGAGCCGGAGCAGGGCGAGCAGGGTGAAAAGAGACAAATTGGACCCAAAAAGAAGGCCATTCACCTTCCCCAGACCCCCCTCTGGCGCTCCACCCCTCTATCCCATTCAGGTGCTCGGCGGGACCCTCAAGTGCTTGCTGGCTTATTCCATTTTCACTCCCCCTATAGAGTTCCCTGAGCCCACAAGTGCTTTAGCCCCCTTTTTCCTTGCCTCAACCCACCCCTAAGCGGCTCTTTGTAAGTAGAATGGCTCACTTTTCTCAGGGCCTGAAGCTGGCGGCTTTTTTTCTCTTTTCATTGTCCACCACGGAGCTTTTTGGTCGCTCATTGTATGTTTACTCAATGACTGGTCGCTGACCGTAATTCCAACTGTTTAGTTCCTCACAACATGACCCCCCAACCCCATGCAACCACCGCCCCAAATATACTCCCATCGTTCTCCAAACCACTGTGTTTTTATGAAGTTGCTCTTTATTTAATTTCACTTGTCCGTTGAACTGACACTTATGGCTAGAAGGAGACGGGCATTTCATAAAAGACCTAGATTGCTGGACTGAAAGGAAACCCAAACCTGAGATAAACATTTACCTTTCTCCTGTGACGCTGGCTTCGGGCTTGACTGCGTCCTGTTTCTCAGCACTCTTTCCTTAACCAGCTGCCAGGCCGTAATGCCCACTGAGCCCATTTTGTTGCTATCCCAGCTGTGCCCACACTGTGGTCAATGGTCAGCCGCAGTTCGCCTTTTGTGTCACCGACACAATCAAAACAGTTTGAGACCTGTGAGCTCGGTGAGCCAAAAACTTTGCTTTAGTCCTACTTTTAGAGCCCCTCTGCTCCTTCCTCCTCCTAACATGCCCGCTTCCCTGAATGAAAAGAGAAGAACAGAGAGAGAGAGAGAGAGAGTCAGCGGATGACAATATCCAGTACAAGATGCTGAGCCCCATTCAGCCTCTGTGAAAAGGCCCTTTCTTGTCCATCCACACCAAGGCAGATACAATTGACAACATGTTTAAGTGTCAGACTGGGCTTCCCTGCACACTTATATTGTTTTAAACATACACACCAATGACGCAACAATGAATAAACAGGCACTCTTTGCTTCTTCTGATGTAATCAGCACATGCTAATACAGCGTTGCTGGCTCATCGTACATCACATCTACAAACACTTGATTTCTCTTGTCATTGTATGTGCACCTTTAAAGTCTAACAGATTATTTTTCTAACAGTGAATAATAGCGCATGCTGGGTGACGTGGAGTGGATTGATTTCTAGTTTTATTCCACTGCTAGTTTAGGTCACGTGCACTATGAAATCTATTCAGGAAGAATGTGTCACTGCAGCGACGTACGCCGCTGTAGATCTTTGATGGTTACAGGAAGTGAATTTCCTCTTCCTCATGATGCAGGAAGGTGCTCGTCCACACGTCAGGGTTACATCTGAGAACAGTCACAGCTGTAACGCCGTCTTCTTATGGAAATAAGTTTAAAGAAAAAATAAGCATCTTCACATGTAGCTGCGTTACTCGCTGGACGCGGCCTCAGGAATGACATCATCCACTGAGTTCCATTAGCCTCCTCTGGAAAAAACTTTTGTTCTCTGAGGGTCAAGCTTAGTTCTGCTGCCAAGGTGAGTGTGGAGCTGGAGGGACGGGGGCCTGGTGATGTTGGTGCTGAGATTGGGGTTGGAAAGGGGGTGAGGGGGGTCCTGACCTACTGTGTGAGTTACTATGGTAATTGAGTGTTGTCATCAATGGGCCCTCTCTGCTGAGCTGGAGAGCAGGACTAGAATAGGCCAGCGGTGGGCTCTGAAAGGCAGAGCAGGTAGGATTAGACAAGCTCTTTGTCCAAAGTGCATAATGTCTTGCAGCCAGATTTAAAGCCACCCCAAACCCAACAGCCATATACGTATTTGTCTCTCTGGCTGTGAGTGTGAACATAAAGGGTGCGTGTGTGTGTGTGTGTAGAAAAAGTAGTGTTGCTTTATGGCACTCTGCGGCCTTCCTTCTCCTTCACAAGGAAGCCTGTCACTTGGCATTAGTGTTGCCGCACCAGCAATCATCATTCCATGCCTCCTGCTAATTGCAGACACAGCTGGGTCTCAGCAGGACATGCTCTCTCTCTCCCTCTCCCTCACACACACACAGCTTGCATACATGGTCTTAGTGTAGCAATGACAATACAGACTTTTAATCTCCTCTGTGTAGAGTAGTAGATTGGTGGTGGGGACTGTGGAGGGAGATGTAGCCATTTAACACATTCTGCCCAAAGTGGCTTTAAAAGTAATTGGACCGTCTCATATAAACTCGAGCAAAACCATCGTGTTTTAAAGCTTTGGAAAAGATTGCAGTGATTTACTGCCGTCCTACTGCCGTCCTTAACCATAACATGATCATGAAATCTTCTCTTTAATGCTGACATAGTGACATGTCTGCCTACGTCATGGAGAGCAACGGATTATTCTTAAACATGCAAGTCGTGCTTCGTTGTTTTAGTTTGGATTTAGATTGAATTATGAGTAAAGAGTCATCCTTCACTTTTACTGAATTGTTATATGACCTCTGTTATTTCAGGCGCTCGGATGCTTTTGATCTGTTCAACAGAGGCTTGTTCACCTGTCAGAACTATGGCTGCTCCTCAAGATCCCAGCAGAACATTGCTGACGAAGCAGCATTGTGATAGTGGGGAACATGGCAGCAACTTGAACTAATAAAATGATGAAATAATGAAAGCAAACAGGAGCTTTTTAGCAGCAAAGGTTTCTACTGCAAGTTGGCTCTCAAAAGCGTGATCATAATTAGATACATCAAAAGTTACCAGAAAGATTTTACATGCGCCTAACTACAATGAACTTTCTCTGCTAGTTGGTTTCTTAACTGTCACGTAAAAAACATGTTAAGAAACGTGACAGCTGAGTGAGAAAGGAACTGAATTCAGCCAGTGTCTAGATGCATGCTCAAACTTCCAGGTTAGGAAATCCTAAAAAGATGATTCTGTTTATCTGGACAAAGTTTTCAGTGGCTCGTGGTTGTTTGGTTTCTCCCACTGAAAAACAGAATCAACTTTCTTTGAATCCATCTAGATTTCTGCAGAGAACGGTGAAATGGCTGAATGATCAGGAGATGGAGCAATGCTTCCTAAACCAAATGAGAACTCATCAAGTCATAAATCCGTCACACTCGAACCCTTTCAAGTCACAATTTGACGCTTCTGGAAGCGAGTTTCTCACCACACCTGGTTTAGGTAAAATTCATTTTTTACAGATACAGTATATTCAGATCTGAATGTTTCAGAGAGCCAATCATTAAATTGACATTATTTCTTGTTGATTAGTATGTTTGTAGTCTCATGCTAATGTTAGCTTTGTGGCTTTAAGTGCATGTAAACTGATTAACCGCATAACCTAACTCCACTGAGTACTGTGTTAATTCAGTGCGTTAACTCACTAATTGAAAATTCGTTCTCCTTAATGTAATATTAGTAGTTGTGCTCCGTGCACAGCTGTGATTAAGCAATGTGAAAAGTGTGCAGGAAAACAGCTGTGCGCATTTATCCTCACCAGTAAGGGCAGGAGTCTTGGCTGATTCCTCTATTCACAGCACAGTTGAAGATTAGTGAGGGTCCACTGTAAACCCAGTCATTAGCGTACCAAAAGGTAGTTCATTAGCCCCTGCTACAGAGATTCTGTCAGCAACGTCACGGAATCAACAACCAGCACTTCCACTTCTGTCTTTCCCAACGGCTTAGGACTTCATTGCATTTACCTCTAACTGTAACCGTTGACCACACTGAACCTTAGCCTTTAGCCAAACGAAAAGTATGACTCTAACGCTAAATTGTGTGGATGAAGTATAGACAAAATAGAATGGAGATCAGATCTAAACAGGTGAACAATTATGATACAATACACAACTAAATTATAATAAAATACTTTAAATATCTGGGCAAACTATACATAAACATGTCTATTAGCTCAGCATTCAATGCCAGCTTTCAGTAGTTGACAGTCTACTGTTGTCCTGTCTGTACTGAACAGGTATAATAGTCTCAGTCCTGGAATTAAAATATACTCACACTCAAACACACACACACACACACACAGAGGAAGGCAGAAAGAGGCAGAGTCCCAGGATGCTTGTAATCCCTGTGTACTCCCTGTGGTGAGGCCCCTCCTCAACTCCAACATTCCTGGCTCTCAGCAGCACAAAGGTTCCTGAGCGGCCCCACAAAGCAGGGCCTCTGACCCTAACAAATTGGTTGGGTTTTTTGTGTGTGTACAAACATGCATGTCTTTCACTGACATACACTGTTGTGACTTTATGTGTTTGGATTTTTCCTTTAATGTAAAAGTACCCATGAGCAGAACTGCTGAACCTCTGCTGTTAGTCTTGAATTTTTGTTGGAGCACTAGCTTCCAGCCTGAGTGCTCCCCTTATTCCATATAATTCAATTTAGCTTTGATTATATAGCACCAAATCACAATATAAGTCAACTCAAGGAACCTTTCAGTGTAAGGTGTAAGACCAGACACAGAATAGGCAACAAAGATCATAACAACAACAAATAGCAGCAGACGAAGCACCAAACAGGTTAGTAGGACCAGCGGAGAGATAGAAAGAGAGGGAGGGAGAAAGAAGCGCAACTTGGGGGGAGAGAAGACATAAAGTTATCAACATGTAATGTTAATAATGATGTCATAAGAGTGGGCAGTAAGAAAAAAGAGGATTAAAACTTGATAGTTAAAGGCTCTGCCTCCCATTCTACATTTAGAAACTCTAGGAACCACAAGTAGACCAGCAGAGGAAGGCAGTTCTAGCTCTTTTATGTTGGGGGTAAATTATATATCTTGGCCAGAGACTCCTCCCAGTAGCACTTAAGTCCAATGCAAAGTCATGTAGTGCAACTATCTGACTAGAAGCCATATCTCTGAGAGGTTTGGGTCCAAATATAACAACCTCAGTTTTGTTTGAATTAAAGAGTAGAGAGTTACAGAACATCCAGTTCTTTATGTCTTTTAAACATGCATGAAGTTTGACTAATTGTTTGTTTTACCCATTTTTATAGCTAGAGATTGGTATCATCTACATGTGAATTTTGTGTAAATGTTTCTTATAATATAGGGAGTCATATATTCTAAAAAGAGAATCAGTCCAAGTACAGAACCCTGTGGAACCCCATATCTGATGCGTGAATGCATGATTCATCATCAACGTGAACGAACTGGGATCTATCTGATAGATAAGATTTAATGGTCACGGAGCTGCTTTGAAACTACACTTTCAAGAATTTTAGAGATGAAGGGTAGATTGGATATCAGTAATTGGCTAAAACCTATTGGATGGAGAGTAGGCTTCTTGATTAGAGGTTTCACTACAGCTACTTTAAGACCTGTTATTAGAGATATATTCAACTGCTTTAATGTACCTATTAAGGTAAAACATCAATAATTTAAAATTGTCCATTTTCTTTTGCCATTTATTTAAATAATGTTGTGGTTGAATGTGCCATATTTCTGGAGTCTAATTAAAGCAAAGCAAACATCTGGTTTAGTAAGTTAATGATTCAACCTCATACCCACATATTTTATTCATAGTAGAACACAGAGAACTTATCAGTTATTTAAACTGGGAAAACAAACCTTTTTGACGTATCTCAAAAAGCTGGGACGGAGCGATGTGTAGCAACACTTCTGTAAACATCTGGAAACATTTACTGGAGCTTTGGGAGATACATTTTGTCCAATTCTTTCCTCATAAAGAATTCTAATTGCCCAACGGTACTCTTGTTTGGACAAAGGATGTTGATGTACTGAAGGAGAACATGCAGACGGTTGGTGTTTCAGAGCAGGATGCTAGCGATGGAGGCAGATGTTCTGCTGTGGCGATCCCTAAAGGAAGAAGATGTGATCTATGTTTAATTTAGAATAAAATGTGGGTTTATGAGATTATTTCATTTTGTTTTGATCTATATTTTGCGGTGTACCAACTTTGGGAATTGTGGTTTAAGTTTGTGTACTTTGATCCATATTTCTGCTTGTCATTCATCGTTTGAGAGTGGAAGTGAGATTCATACTGACACTTCCACATTGCGTCTGAAACCTGATACAACAAGAGTTTCATGTAGTTTCCCACAAATAAATCTAAAAAGGCCAGTCCCTATTCATGACACTACACAAATATATGCAAAAAGGTCATGAAAGAGGTGAGTAGGTGGATAGGGAGGACGAGGAGAGGTGTGCCATTTTTTGCATCTCATCCTGCCGGCGGCAGGCCCCCCCTGCCAAGTGACATGCGAGGACTTGGGTGTGAACGCTGGCTTCAAGGCAAGGTTTATGTACGTGTGGTGTGGGTCGGTGGGGGGTTTGGTGGGAAGGGTGGGTTGGTGTCAGATGGGGGCAGGAGGTCGCTCTGTCTCCTAGCTCTTGCACGGAGGGGGATGGACCGGCAGATGTATATGTGTGTGGCGCTGTGTGTGTGGTGCGGGGCGTGCATTTCGCTTGTGTATAGGCAGGACTTCATCAGCATGTCTCAAAGTGATAACACACACACACACACACACACACACACACACACACACACACACACACACACACACACACACACACACACACACACAGATAACCCGGTGGAAGCAATGGAGACTCTTTCTTCAGATGGAACTCGTTAGAATATCACAGATTTGATCCCTGTCGGGTTATAGCATAATGTATTCAGAGCCATATTACGCTTGTTTTGGCTGTGAGCAAGCGCTAGCCCCCTGCTGATCCCCATGCAGCCTAAAAAAGAGAGCTTGGGTGTATTCGTCTGTTCTGATGATTTCTTTTTTTGTGCCAAGAGGAACAAAGCGAGAGGGGCCATCACTGTTCATTTGACAAGCTCATCAAGTGTCAAAGTTTCCTTCAACTTTATGAAGACGTGGACACCACTGTGTCCTAATCTGCCTCAGAGGACTGTCCCCTTGTCTGAGGATTCAAAGGGATGCAGCAGATTTTACAGAGGCAGTCTAAAGAGCTCAGGTGGTAAAATGCTCCAGAAATGGTGTCAAGAGTGGAGGTAAAAGAACTCTAAAGAAAAGGGGAAAAGGACCAACTCGTCTTATTGTGTGGAATGAAAGCATCCGGATAGGAACCTTCAACCTCCAGAGACCCGAACTCTTACAGGGCATCCATTTCTAATTTCTCTTTGCCATATTTGTGCTTATTGTGGACGCCAGGTGCTAGGAGGTTGAATATCTAGGTAAAAGCTGCACATGTTCAGGTCAAATGTGGCAAGTAGAAACCAAGAAATTCATTTAGTCAATAGGACATGCCGTCGATAAATCCGGGCATGAATGTTAGCACTGTGCAAATGTTTTAGTTAGATTATCATCAATCACCACCAGGAATCACAATAACCTCAAACATACAGTCAGAGTCTTAAAAAACCAAAAACAAGGAGTCCTGCAACAGATAGAAAGGCCCCCACAGAGCCCTTATCCCAGGACGCATGAGGAGATGGGGGACACGGAGACAGCCTAATGCAGATGAGTGTGACGCTGTGAAGATAACCCATAAATAAAACCAATTATTGCCTGTAAGGAGAATTTCAAAAAAGAAGAGTCCACATTACGTTTGACTGCTCAGGACAGCGACAAACCTCATCATCACGTGAGCATGTGCATCACGTTTAATGCTCCTGCTGCAAATATGTCTCTGCCTCTCTCCTAATTTAGAGGACGAGGACTCTATCTCGCTAGAGTACTTATTTCACCGTGATCTAAAATAGCTTCAAACATTGTCTTTTAAATGCAGTGTCAAAACAGCAGACGCTTTGGGACCTCTTTTGCCCCCCCCCCAGTTTGTCAGCCAGAATTTTTCTTCTTGCCTCTAACCCTGACCTCTTCCTCTCAGGCGGCATACAAGCTGCCCATCATCATCATCATCCACTCCCATCCATAACCATCTGACTGCTGAAGCTTATTGGAGGCTGAATTAGCTTGGCAGGAAGCTCTGCAGCCCGCAGACAACACCAAGGAGGAAAACGCTGTTCTTTACATATTTAGAAATGGGTTTGGAGAGTGTGGGATTTAAATAAAGTGCTAACGTTGCACATCGAGCTCAGGAGGAGAATGAAACTCTAACATTCATAGTCATCGAATCTGATGATGATGAAGTGTTTTCAGACTTTAAATTAGGCTGCACTGACGATGGAAAGAAATGAAATGAGAAAACAGAAAGGGAAAATACGTCACAACTGTACCTGTGAACGTTTCTTTTCTGCACAAAGAACCTGTTCGGTGTAACGTGACCACGACATGACCGAAGGAACCGCGAGC
The DNA here is from genome assembly GCA_032270685.1 of Microctenopoma stevenorrisi. NCBI lineage: Eukaryota > Metazoa > Chordata > Actinopteri > Anabantiformes > Anabantidae > Microctenopoma > Microctenopoma stevenorrisi. The sequence goes on along the minus strand of JAUMTR010000022.1, from coordinate 2,285,290 downwards.
AACGTGGCGCCGTACCTGCCATGAGACCTTAAACTAAAAGTCTTGCTTGTACAATCCTTGCATTTCTTTTCTTCTTTGGATATTTGTATTTAGTGGTACATTTAGGTACATTTTCTCCCCCACCAACGTCTGTGTTCTTCCTTCTGCTTTCTCTGCTCCTGTAGGTTTATTACACGATAAGGAAGCTAATGTCGCAGTGATTCTCGTTCAGCTCCGTCTGTTATAGGTTCCTAATGGGAACCAGAATTCTAGGATCAGAACCAAAAAGGAACAAGAAGCAAAATGGTCCGGGAGGCATCTCCATAACCACTTTCCTAAAGACAGTGTTGAGTCTGCAGGCGTCAGTTAATAAGTTGATCTGCAGCACATTTCTCTCAGTCCCAGTTTAGCTGCTTTACTCATGTGTCTTATTATAAAAAATACGAATACAGCAGATCACACGTTGCATAAATCCACGCTACCACCTGTCAACACCCTCTGGTCTATGGCTGGAATAACAAAGGCTTTAGCTTGTTTTTCCGTTTAAACCAGTGACTTAGATTCGTTTTAATGTTGAAACTGAAACTGATGAACATCGTAGGCATTATGCGTTCACAAGACGTCACTGACAGACCTCCAAAATGCCAGTCGTGGCAGCAGCAAGACTTGTGTCCTAACTGGCAATCTTCCTTCACTATAAAATAAGAGTAAAGCACAACAGGACACAAAATGGCTGCTGCGAAAAGTGGCTGTAGATAGGAGCTGTGTGACATGGTGCAAAGTCTAAAGAAAAAGGAGAAGCGAAGGAGGGAGTGAACGATGGCAAAGGGAAAGCAGCCAGTCAGTGGATCAGTCACTCCAGGCCTGGCCTCCCGGCGGGGGGTTATGCTCGGGGCGAGATCACAGGCCTGCTGCCACGCTGAAGCCTTCACAGGCACACAGCGACAGATAGGAAGCTGCTGGCACCAGGTCGCCTCTCTGATTCACCCCAGCACTGCTTCAGCACAGCCGTCTTCTCTTTCACCCATGTTCCACCGACTGAGCTTGACCTACATGTACATATCTGCTCCCTTCTGCTTCTTATTGACTCCATAGTTGGAAGTAACAGTCCCCTGATCAGGTGCAGTCCTGGCAACTCCAATATGAGCAGACTAATCATCTGTGCAGTATGATAGTTGATTGTTGCGATTGATTGCACATACATTGAAACTAATACGCAGATCTGCAGCATATCTGTTGTTTCATCTGACATTTCACTGTGACTAATGAAATCTGTCTATTGTTGTAATAACAGATTACACGATCTACTGGAGTGTGGGAGTCATAGGTTTCCAGCATGATCGTTTGTTATGAATTGTTATGTCATATTTTGTGTTTAGTTTGATATTATAAGATAAATTATAAGTAAATAACAACATGTATGAAAGGGGTATGGGGAAAATAAGTTCAAACTTCAGCCTACTCCTTTTCAAATCAATCAATTTATCCATCCATGAACACCCCCTCCTTCATTTGTAAGTAGTGAGCATAGGCCACCACACAAACATACATATATAGAGAGAGAGAATAAGTGATCTGTGGAATCTGTCATCCTCGGGTCAACACAGTTCTAATTGTTTATGCTAAACGTTCGCACACAGAAGCTCCATTATCGGTCAGCCTGAAAACAATTAAAAATATCTATCCATGATATAAAATGTACGTCTTTGAAAACTCTACGTTCCCCCTAAACAAACCAGACAGGACGCAGACAGCTCCAGCCCTTCTTCCTCATTCCTCCTCCCACTCGTCTCCAGCCCTCCATCCATTCTGCTGTGACCCTGACTGTTGAAAGTCAGTCGGCTTCTATTAGTATCAACTCGTGCTCATCATTATCTATCAATTAGACCGGCACCAGCCAGGGCCCACAGAGAAACATCTGCAGCCTTTCGGCTCCGTTTGTGTGTGGTCGCTCTGCCCTGGGCTCCCTGAGCTCCCTGAGCTCCCTGAGCCTGCCAGTGGTGGCTGCTGACAGAAGGCTTGTCTAAATGAGATTCAAGGTTGACACCTGTGCTAATGACACTAGGTCATATTTTTAGTTCTGCCTGAGATCGTTATTTGTCTCTTATGGTTCAATGAAAGAAAGAAAACACGCCTGATTTCTTTGATTCATTTTTACAACCAATGACCACAGTCGCATACAAACACACTGTGATTAGTGGTTTTCCAAAGTTAGTAGCCGCTTAGCCACAGTTGTGTTGTTGGGGTTCTGATATTGCACATGATTAGAGGCGAGTAAAGCTCTGAACATGCACGAAGTGAATCGTGATCCAATATTCAGCTTCAATTAGATTCTGAGGAGATCTTTCTAGACTTTTATATCATAACACAGAGAAGCAGTAGCTTCTAGCTGCAGACAATAAAGGTGGTGCAGGGGTGTAGAACAGTCACTGAAAAGATGAGAAGTGAAAGGAGTGAAAAGGCAGCGAGCTGGGATGTGTTCAGTGACGCCTCAGTGGGATGTGTGCTCTCCGTCTCTTCATCCTGTCTCATTATCAGAGATGATGAAGTTTGTTCATTCTGGGTTCATACCTCATAATAAGAATAATAACTATAATGTCATTTCTGTCTCCTTTTTAACTCAGTACTGATCCTGCTGAATGGCTGCAGCAGCAAACCGCTGTTGGCTCGTTGCACCAGCTCAGACAGGTTCATGTGTATTTCGCAGACAGCCACACAGTACACCGCCTCTCGACATATTTAAATATACTAAACTAAAAACCAGTCACAGCGTCCCGGGAACTATGCTAAATAGACCACTGGCAGGTCTGCTGCAGTCTCAGAGGGTCTTGCTGGGTGCTTAAAGCCTCATTGGGGTCTGGATCTTCCTGGGACCCACACTCTAACACTTAAACACTTCTTATGTCTCCACATGAGGAGACTAGGGTTGAGTCTGAGGTAAGATGCAGTGAAACACCCTGTTAGAGAAGTTCTGCTCTGTGTCTTGTGTCACTTTCCAATGAGACGTACTGCAGCACATTTATCCTCTGGAACAATGGTCCGATGAGGCAGTGTGATCCAAACAACTCGGACTTGTCAGCTCTGACTCTGTGATGATGATGATGATGATGACGATGGCGACAACACTGGAACAATACCAAAGCTGTCTTATTGACTTATTTAGCACCGTGAGCATGTTTGCATGTTGAAATGGTGCATTTGTGACGTGCTTCTTCTGAAGATGATTGTTTGTGTGTGTGTGTCTCCTACAGCAATGGTACACCAGCACTATGAACCTTGTGGGAACATGGCTTACTGACCGTATGGATCTCCAGCTCCACAATTATCAGCTGAAAATCCTCATCAGGATTGTCAAGGTGAGGAACAGCTCTCTCTCAGGCCTTACTCTCACCCTGCCTGACGTTAGACGGGCGCATTGAGCCAGCACCACACACAGAACAAGGGCAAACCCTGTAGTACAGCTTTGCCTGTGTCACTGCCTCTGATTCTTTTCTTTGTCTTAGAAAAAGTACCGTGACTTCCGCCTTCAGGGAGTTCTGGATTCTACATTGAACAGTAAGATGTATGAAACCGTGAGGAACCGCCTGACGTTGGAAGAAGCCACAGCCTCGGTGAGAGAAGGCGGGATGCAGGGCATTTCCATGAGGGACAGCGACGAGGAGGACGACCACTAGACTGAGGAGAACCTGAAAACAAGAATCTAGCTCTTCAGACGGTGAATGCCATGCTGCCTGAGAACCCATGCAGCCTTTCCGTGTGGGTGAAACAGACTGACCTAACGCTCTAACCGGCTCGCTCCGTCATTCACACCTGTAAAAGTCCCATGTCTCTGTATTTTAGTGTCTATAACCACTTGAAAGACAAACTTCTGTTCTGTCAGCACTCGTCAAGCTTTAAACTCAAACGGAAAAATCTACCACAGCACTAGACATCAAATCAAACACTGATCTGTTTCCAGAAGCAGCGAAGCACAAATGTGGGTGGAACCAGTCATCGTGCAAAGTAGCCTTAGAAAAAAGAAAGACAGGTGAAGGCATTCATACGGCGTCAGTCCTGTGGAATGCAGATGTGCCGTTGTGTTATGCATCCAAAAAGTCTGCTGTTGTTTCTCCTGCTCATTTTGGCGACAGAGCATGTTTTTCTTAGAGCACTGCTGCTGGAAAAGAACCTTCCGTGATTCAGGCCACTGCGCTGTGGCTCCCAGTAAAACACTACAATACAGATGTGTGACTCTGTGTAGGTTAAAGATCAGAATGACCGGTCATAATTAAACCGAAACACGGTCCTATGGTCACAAGAAGTTTCCAAAATGACTCTCCAGTGTTCTTAAGCAATACGGATCACCATTTTATTCCCACGTCGTGAACCTACTTCACCACACTTAGGTGATATCGGCCTGCCTTTGCATTATGTTATAAGAACGTGCAGTGAGCGAGTGCAGATGTTGCCTTGTTGTGAAACTGTCGTTGTGAAGGAGCCGCATCGTTCTCTGGTAAATGACGTGCTGTAATATCACGTGACCGTGTCCGTTTGTTCTCAGGCCTGATCACTCTCTAGAACGCTCACGAAGCAGTTCAACCCAATCCAATACTGATACTGATACCAATACTGATCAGAGTGAGGAGAAGAAATGTAGCAGTTTCATCAATAACCACTGAATAACTGAAAGGTTTACATATCACAGAAGCTCCCGTCGTTTGCCCTCTTACCTGACGATCACGTTCACCGTGAGCCAAATTCTTCCTGTTTAGTCTGGCTGAATAGGTCCAGATGTTAGCATCCACGTCCTCAGAACATCTGTGTCACGTTACCGCTGCGGACAAAAAGCGAGAGACCAGGCGAAAACTGTGTGTGTGTGGATATGTTTTAACCAAAGTTAGGCGCATGTACTGGAAATACGTGGAACATACTAAGGGCACGAACGTAACCAGAGTGAGTACTACTGGAAAGACAAAGAAGGAGTCACCACCTGTGGATTCGTGTTGGATCTCTGAAAGGCTGTCTCCAGCGTTGGCTCTGGGTGAGATGACAAACAAACTCTACCAAGCTGTTAGAATGTGTGAACAGTTCCCGTAACCTCAGCGTGGCCAACATGTGGTTCTTTACCGTGTCAGTGCAACCTGCTGTTGTGTATTTGTTCATGGATAGCTCATAGATCGCTACACGTCACAGAAGGAGTGACACACGTCCGTTTCTTGCTGCACACTATCTGTGTTGCTTACATACAGCCAGGTGTGCATATGTTTGGACAGTGATGCGTCATTTTGTCTGTGTCAGGCGCCGCGATGTGTTTGCAGTGGAACCGTCGGGGTGCTGTGCAGTGCTGCTTGGACTGTCAGCTGTGGTTTCCAGCAGTGATGTGGATTCCGGTCAGTTAACGTGACCATTGCAGGAGATGGAAGATGAAAGAAAGACGGATTCCACTGCTCTGATCAGCTTTTGTCACCTAATCAGTAAAGACAAGGACGTTCTTTAGGCAACACTAAGACAATAGTTCCTTTACTTTTGCAGACGCTTTTACCCAAAGCGACTTACAGGGAGCTAGCGCTGGGCGTCTGGTTCAGGGACACCTAGTAGGGGACAGACTGGGTGACAGACAGGGGTTCGAACGCTTAACCCGTTGAGCTACCAGGCCCTCCGTTTCTGATAAAGTTCCTCTACAACACAATGTTTATCTTCCAGTTGGTTCCATCTTTCCAAAAACCCTCTTCACTCCCCGTTGTTGAGCTGGTAAACTGTTAGATGAACTCTGTCATCCACCACAGCTGTTTCTCATAGTCTTCCAGACATTGGATATTCCTGAGCTCCCATGAGAGAGGTGACATGAGTTAGCATATACCCGCCTGGCTGTATATGGACAACGGATCGCTAACATGAGCAGAGCGTACTAAATATGTCATAGCATCGTGTTAACCTGCACAAGTGTGATCAATAAGGATTCAGTCAGACTTTCACTTCATAAAACCTTCACACACATGAAGATTATTTGCATGAGAAAATAAAGTGAATGCAGAATTTATCCGAAAGGGAAACATGTGTGTTACAGTGGTGTGTGGTGTGTGTTCTGTGCGGTGATGTTGCAGAAGAGGATCTTTAAAGACATGGTGTTAAACTAAACGGTTTGTTCTACTACCGCTCGCTGTGAATGTCTTTAAATAGAAAGAACAAGTGCAGTGATACTGTGTCAGTCATTTAAGAATTAGTGTCCAACTGCCTCCAGATACATCGGTGATCCAGTTTCATGATATTTTCCTGTCTTCATTAAAAGATAGTAGACATACAACTTGTTCACTTTTAGTTTACGAAATGTTCTACTTCATCAAATATGATTTAAATCAGAGTTTATTTGTCATGTGTTATATATGTTTCTGTAGGTGCCCAATACTGGACTTCAGAATGTATGACGGGGCTAATCCACATTTTTATAATAGATGATGGAAGAGAAGTTGCCTGTACATCACCTCTGTCCGCTGTGTTCTGCAGTATTCTGTACTCCTAGAGCTGTGTTGTCCTGTATGCAAACACTGCATGTCCCTGGAAGTGTTTTTTCACGGGCGGGTTCACCATGCTTCTGCCTTCTAAAGACCCACTAACTCAAGAATTTAGTTTAAATAAAGGTGAATGGCAAATGCAGGAAATGTGTCTTGTCTTTCATTGTCTCCATCGCTGTGAGGCGACTGATCGATGCAGCCGGAAGAGGAACGGCAGCTGAAAATGCCCTGACGAGTTCTCTCTGTAGAAAGACAACGCCAGAGAGGATGGGTGTCCAGCAGGCTGTGGAGAGGAAACGCAGGCGGACCGGTTTGGAATGAGAGCAGACAGAACAGGATCGAGGAGAACCGTCCAGCCAGGCTGTAGCATGTGGGCCACACCGTCACTTCCCAGGATGGCCGCCTGGAAGAAGGAGAGAGGCACACAGTCTTTATGCTTGTGTGCTTGGGAAATGCACAGCGCCATGTCTTCATCAGCAGGGCTGCTGTGCTATTAGAGCCAAGACAGGAGGTGAAACATAAGCTTCATGGATTTTAGACACTTCCATTCAGGATTTTATATGTCCTCAGGATCACCCTCATTAGAGCCACAGAGAAGAAGCGAGGTATGTATACAGGGCCTTCCAAAGGTACTGGTAAGTCATTCTGAACCTTCATGAAGCATTGTTGTGAGCTCAGAAACCAACTAATCAATGAGCCCTGAACAGCTTCAGGAGGGAAAATAGGTTTGAAAGCAACAGGTGCTACAGCAGGATGTCCACCCATTACAGCGGCCCGCCTGCAGCCTGGTGGCTCAATGAGTCAAGCGTCAGTCCGGGAAGCAGAAGGTCGCAGGTTCGAAACCCCCGTCGGACTCCTGGTCCGTCCCCTACCAGGCCAGACACCCAGCGCCAGCTCCCTGTAAGTCTGCCAAGCAACGTAAAGTCCAGACCTGTCGTCCAGTTACAACATTTGGTGCATTAAAAGTGAGAAATGCAACGAAGGAACCTTGAACTGCTGAGCACTCGTATATTGGGCAGTTATAGTTGGTTTCTTTTCTTTTTTTTCTTCTCTTCTTTTACCTGGACGTTGGTGCTGGACTCGGTTTAACTGAATTCAGTCCTTGAAGTCGCTGCTACTTGCACTACTCCTCACAAAGAACTCCTCTCTTAGAGTAGATGGGGATGTTGTGTCAACTGTAAAAATACATATTTTTAATCTGTGGCCTGACCCCCCACCCCCCACCCACCCATAGCATCCTTTTCTTAAGAAAGATCGTCTGAGATTAATGCTGTGGATTAAAGCATCAGTCATCTTGAGAGTTGATATTAAGGTCCAGAAGGAGATTTAAAGAATTCATTCAATCAAATCAAAAGCTAAAAGATGGAAACCAAGATTATGGTCGGGAGGATTACATATAATATAGAAGCAAATTAAAAGAAGACAGAATATCTTTTAATCATTTTATAGAAGGAGGCTTCAAATCCTTCTTAGAAGAACAAAGCTTTGGATGAGGGTGAAGAAAATGGGGCAAGTCTGTGAAATTGAACTTTCTCTGATGCAAAATCCTTTGTCCATGTGGAGTTTGCTATGTGGACATGTCTCACCGTAGATATGGGCTGATGCACTACTGCAGGTTTGACAGTTCTGCCGCTTTGAAGATCGGGGTTTTTTAGCAAAGTTCTATTCTGTGTGATCTGATTTGGACTCATCAGACTTACCGTAGTTTAGACACACCTAAGGGTCAAGCCTGTCTCCTGTTTGTATGTGATCATTTTTCTATTGACACATTTAGTCACTGGGAGGTGTTTGGAGCGGATGGAGCGTGTATCATCTGCACGACAACGTTCTGTGTGAGGTTGGGTTTAGATAGCAGCGTTTGGACTGTTTTCTATCTGTTGTCTCCGTTTTCCCTCAGTCAGTCATAGAAACGACCACAGGTCATTCCCCATAAAACATATGTGTTCTTCTTATATTTAGTGGTTTAGATCTTTTTATTTCTCTTTGCTATTTGGGCTCATTTTGACCTGATCAATGTGAAAACAACTTTTTTCCAAAAACAGAATGAGAAACAACAGTTGTCTCTTTGAGCAACGGCTCATTTAAAGAGCTGCTAACAGGAAGATGTCTAAACAACCCAACATGTGGGGGGGGGGGGTCTTCGGAGGTTAAGACCCGATGAAAAGTGAAATGGAACAAAAACACAAGTGTGCGTTTGTCATGTTATGTCACAGAACAGAAGGGTGGACATCAAATCTGAAAAGGTATGAAGCAGAGAGAGACATGTGAGCGTAACAGGCAGCAGACATACAAAGCAGCCTCCTATTTTAACATCCAATCTGCAGTGTTGCAGCACTCATTTAATTTCCCCACAAATTCCCAGACACGATCGGGCAGCTCTGTGCAAGAGGCAACACCAGGACAGGATTAATGGGCCCGGAGATTTATGCCGGCACGATCTGAGCTGCTTTGGCTTTTAAGCTCCAATCAAGTGGGGAAATGGGAAATGATAACGGTATCAAAATAAAAAGAGTCTCCAACTGACCATCACAGTGAGAAGTGACAGGCCGCTGCTGTGCTGTGGGGAGTCGTGCAGTAATACGGATGTGAGAACGAGCCGTCCCGACACATTGAGTCCATCAAGCCGGCTCCGACATGATACGTGTGGGTAATGACAACAGGAAAATGAGAAAGTGAAGAGAGGAATCAGCCCATGTGCAGACGTTCGAGCTGCCAAATCAAATGGTCTGTGGTTTGTTGTGAAGAGGCATTTTATTGACGATGCTTCTCACAGCGTCCTTTCAGGTAAACAGAGTCAGCTGAGCCCAGGAGACGTGGGTATGTTGGTGCGGCGGCTTCGCGTGCCAGAAGTGTCCAAATTGCCCGCCATTTGAAAGGGCGGGTAGATGTCAGATCTTTTTAATAAAAGCGGCCCCCAAAGCCTCTTATGCCCCCCCCCCCCCGTGCTCTAAAGCCTTATTATCGAGGGGACAACAAACCCACTGATTAATTTGAGATCTTTTCCATGAAGAGAGTAGCTTACAGGTTATGCAGATTGTTTCATAGCTCACAGGACTGTCTGTCCCGTTTCACGGTCACATACAGTAAAGGCCCATATGGGGATCAACAGTCTCACAGTCTTAAACTGAACTGTTATTATTAGATGGATGTCAGCGGTTAATCCCCCCCATCTCATCAGGCACACCTCTTCTCACCAGATACTTTAAAATTCAAGTGTAATCATTGGGACTTAGTATAACAGCCCGGTCAGGAGAATGGAACGAGAAAATCTTTTGTTTCCACGTTTTTTCTACCAAAACATTTGCTGTTTTTTCCCTTTTCTTTGCTATAGGACAAAGAAACATATTACACAAATGAATTATCAGAAATCTTAAACACTGTCTAACTGGCTATAATAACTGCTGTGCTACTTTCAGTAACGAGGTGATTTTCTACATCTTGCAGCTCCCTGGTTATGACGGCTACACATGCTGAAACTGCACAGTACAGGGAAGTTATTATGAGCATTCAGTACGAGGTTTATACAGCGCGGCTCGATCAGAGGTGAGTAACACTCACAGCAGGACGAATCTTTTACATAAACAAGACGAATTCCATCATCTCACATCATTAGAAATAAAATACAGCACAACACAAGTGATGGGTTTGGGACGGGTTGAGCCACCGCTGCATGACATAGTCAACAAAGCTAAGAACAAAAAGCTGCAGACATAATCAAGGCTTCAGTGACAGCACAACAATGACTGAGCATGAAAAAAGGCCCGGCTGGTCCTGTCACGGGAGATTTCAGATGGAGAGGCTTTAATGCGTGTGGCCAAGCATTCATCATCTGCATAATGTTTGCCACATACAACAGGGCCTGACCCTGCATCGCCTCTTTGAAGGAATCGCCTCTGAACTTGAACTGCTATTCTGACCGGTGAGACTCCACCTGACTCACCACGGAGCCACGGGCTGGTAAAATGACAAAGCCACGTGGAACCGCTTCAGCTCTGCTATAATGCAGAAATGAAAAGAAATGGGTCATAAACATTCATCAACCATTTCACCATGGATGTTTACAACCTCGGTGTTTAGTAGGAATGTTCTTTACAGGGCAGCTCCTCGCAGAGAGCAGCACAAGCTGCCGACTCAATCTAAACTAAAGGCTCATCAGTCATTTTAGCTGCTTCCTGAGCTATTATATTATTCCATTATATATATTATGTATATATGTGTGTGTATGTATGGCACAAGCATTTCTTTCATCCTGGATTTCAGAGGGAATAGAAGACATGAGGGACAGGTTGCTCAAGTGGTTGCTTCATTGAACTGTCACCACATTCTCACACTGAGCCAAAGAAAGAGATTCTGCAGAAAATACACTGTGACACAGAATGTCAGAAGTGTGTGTGCGCCTGTGTGTGTGCGCGTGCGTGATTTTTGTAAAGTGAGGTCACTGTGCTGCTACGTTGCTGGTAACTCTGCAGCGGTTGGGTTTGTGGGGCCATTTCTGGGTCTGTGGGGGCCCAATGCGAGATCATTTTGGGGGCCCCTGTTTTGAATCGATAAAACAATATTAAACCTTTCAATTATCTGTTGCACTGCATCATAGTAGCTTCTCAAACCTGAAGTAAAAACATGATTCAAGATTCAAACAAGAGCTTCTCTTTCTAGTTTTTAGTCCTATGAGATTCAACATTTTGTTTTTTTTACATAATAAACATAATTATGTAAATAGCAAAGTGCAAACTTTTCCGTAGGAACGTTTGGCAGCAATGGTGACTTACAAATGCAGTTTTAAAGTTATAGTAAGTTAATATAGTTTGGGTTTTAAAATGTGAATGAAGTCACCCAGAAATAATTGAATGAAAGACATTTTTAGAGGCTGGTCACGAAGTCTGCCGCTTGCTAATGCATCAACTTACCAACTGAGCTAACAAAGACACACAAGAGTCACAAAGATGTCTGCTTAAGACAAATCAAAGTTAATACTCTCTTTAACAGTTTACGACAAGTGTTACACTCAAATGTTCTGTGTTTGGCATCCGATGAGGTTTTAACACATGAGACCTACAAAACTTTCAAGGTCTTTTTTTCAGGCCCCTTATATGACCCATAGAGGTATCTCTAGAAATGGCGCCCCCATGGCCGCAGGTATCTCTTGGAATAGCACTAAAATAGAAACTGACATTCTGGACACCTGCTTGTTACAGGAACCTTCAGACATACTTAAAATGGTGGAGCCATCACAATTTAGTTATGTCAAGACAGTTCCGCCTTCTCTGTTCTCTGGATTATTTTCATGCTCTGTTTTCCAGCTTCTCAAATTTAGTACTAAAAGTCCGAGTTACACTAGTCCCATCAAAGTCAGATCACGTGTTAGGTCCTAAAAACTTCTGCTCCACCAGTTAGAAAGACGTCAGCTGGCTGCAGGACTGCGTCTCCCTCAGCTGGAATAACAGTGACGGCCTCATCTTTGGGTCTTTAGATCTAAACTTAAGACTCACAGGATGTGTGGTGTGTGTGTGTGTGTGTGTGTGTGGTGTGTGGTGTGTTTAATTATTTACAATCCCCCGCCCCCCTCTCTCACAGACACATGTGCCTCTCCTGCTTCTGTGCAGGTCCTCATCATAGGGAGAGGCTGTGTGGCCCAGGTTGGGTCAGATGGATGTCCACCCTAACCCAGTTCTGCTGGAGGTTTCTTCTGGCTGCCCTCTCTTTTGTCACCCAGTCCTTTCTGGGATTATCTCTGTCTAACTATGTAAGGTGAAGGTGTGATTGTTGTCATGGTTACAATAATAGATGCTTAATGAACACAACACATAACATCTCAAATTGGAATAGAGCTGATGTCTTGAGGGAAAGTCAGGGTTTTGGTGGCTCAGTGTGTGTGAACCATCTTCCTATAATTATGACATCACCCACTGGTTTTTATGTCGGAGTTACGATCACTGTTAGTCCAAATATTCCATTGGCACAAACAATTTATGGACAGGAGAGCAGGGACTAGCCCTGGTTGAAAAGGCTAAAGCAGGAATTCCTTAAAAAATATGTACTTAAAGTTAAAGTTAGAGTGAAGAAACTGTGAATGGAAGCAGACAGTGAATGATCCTGACGAATACACTGAACCCGACGTGTGTGGCAGCAGAGGAGAGGCAGTGTGACAGGCCACATGGCAGCTGGTGGGTGAGGGTGTTGTTCAGGAGGCCAGGTGAAGACATGACAGGCTGAAAAAAACCTGCACAGTGCTCCGGGACGGAAACCCGGGCTGACAAAAAGACTCACGCAGGAATCCAGTCAAACAGTCAGTTCTGCTGTTCCCAGCACAAACACGCCACATCGCCCTGACACCCCAGGTTTTCCTCTTTGTTGGCACTCTCACCAGAAACTTTTCTTTTTCTTCCAGATCACACAGAGGAGGTACACGGACACAGCCTGCTGGACGTGAAGTCAGACCAGTAACCGTGTGGGGATAAATCAGCAATAGCAGATTATTGACAAATAAAAACAACTGGATCTAGTGAAAAGGTAAACACGTGACCTTTGACCTGGAAAGTGTTGAACTGTGTCGAGCCTCCCTGGAGCCTCCTTTCTGGACTCATATGAACCTAGTGTAATTCACGTGGTGAAGCCTGCTAGGTTTTCTAGTCCAGACTCATCCATTTGATGAGCATTGAACTCGGTGTAAAGCAGCCACAGTTTAACGCTGAGCACTTTTTTATCGCCTGAATGTTTAAGTGAAATCATATGTAACACTGGTGAGATGAAATGAGCACTTTCCGTGGGAGAATTCCCTCCCTAGTCACACATTCCTGTCTCATTTCCTCAGGTTTAACGTCAGTGAAAGTTGTCACCACGGGTGGAAAGTGTGAGGACAACTGTCTGTGATTTCCTGTGCTGAGATGTGTGAGGCTACAGTAGGGCACATTATCAGCGTGTTACTTCATCAGCGGTAGCTTGACATATAACTCGTACTGCGGTGCTTACTGACATGTTTAAACACTGGAGACAGGGGCCCAGGTCCTACACCCAGCTACGTCATGAAAAAACAGCTCCATCGACTTTATACAAAAAAGAGATAAACAGCACAATGAATCTCATGACGTATTAAATACATTCACTGACGCCCAGACCTGGGGTGTAAGTATGCAGCAAGCAGCACATGAGCTAGTTTTAAAGTAGATACTCGATGAGGTGACCAGGGCAGAAATAGAAATATACATATAAAATGTCTGAAAGAAGAAATGATCAAATAGCAACTAAACTAAATCACAATGAAACGAGTAGATTTCTTCCTTTGATTTTAGACTCTACTTCCAATTAATTTGGAAGCCAGGTGGATCAAAATAAAGAGACATTTGGAAATTTCTCTTTATTTTGATCCACCTGGCTGCAGAACAGGTTTCCTGCTGAGCGCATTGTTTGTGGTTTGACTCCATCATGTGAAGAGCTGCTTTCACAGACACTGTCGGGGAAACAGAGCTGGACATTGTGTGGTGTTGTGCTGTCACACAAGTAGCACACAGGACGAGGTTGCAGGATGTGACACACACAGTTCACCTGAACTTCGTACCAGGGAGCTTGCAGGAAAAAGTCGGGGTAACTTTTTCTCCGTCTCACGGTTTCATTTTGAAATCTTCACTACATCCATGTTTCACTCTACACATCATAATCAGCTTGATTAAGAATGGAGCAGATCTGAGGTCACAGTGACCTTGACCTTTGACCACTAATATCCAATATGTTCATCCTCTGCATCTGAATGTCGTGAGAAGCCGTTAAAAACGTAAGGACACATCCACTCTGTCCTAAAATCATAATGTAAGTTTAATTCACCTTAACACTAACTAATGATTTAATCTAAAGCCAGTGCAGTGTAATGCTAATACGTGAAATCACTTCCTGTTTGTGACATTATGCCAAGTTTTCACACTGAATAAGCGTTATAAGTGTCTCTCAAATACAACCATCAACCTTAAATACTATACCTTCCTATTTTTGTCGCTGCATTGATCTCATTAGCTCTGAATTGTGCATCATAACTGTTGTTGTATATGTAGAAAAGAAAGCAGTGAAAAACTTAGAATCATCATTGGACATTGTGAGGGCAGCGGTTTGCCACATCCAGCCTCACGTGCCTGCAGGCAACAAGCAAGACTCCTTTAAATCAATGCTCCAGCTAATTGCTGCTGCAGCTGAATAGAGGTACCTCGGTTACGGCAATAGGATCAATGTTTATTGTGTGGGTGAGCTGGCAATTGTGCCTGAATAAACTCAAATTAGAGTATTTTTGCCCTATTTGCATATGAGTAGCACCGGGACAATGGTCGTTAATCCTCCACGCTGACATGCAGGTGTAAAACAAAACAGACTCGGGACGTTTTTTAAGGTTATTAACAGGAAAACTAGTGTTGTAGGATGGCAACATACTGTGCTAAGTATGGCACTAAGTCCACAGCGCTGGAGGTACATCAGCACATCCTCCGCCTATAGCAGGAACTGTCAATGAATAAAAACAGTCCAAGCAGACCAGCAGTCAGACCACAGTCATTAAGTTCACTGTTCTTTTCTTCTTAAAGCTACTGTGGCTCTGTGGTCTCTGCCAGAGTCCCGTGCAGAGTGACAACCTTGAATTCTCCTCAGATAAAAAAATGTTTGCACACATGGCTGCGCCATGGATCTTTCTGAAAAATGACTAAACGTCTGTATGAGCGAGTATAAGCAGAGCGATGTCTAAGTAGAAGAGAGGGAGGTTTAACACCGTTTACATCCACTGTCCTAACTTCACAGGTGACAGTAATAACTATTAACATATTACCAGGAACATGTGTGAGATGCCAGATCCTCTCTTTTTCTTAAGACATCCAGTTTGTGGCTGTGCAGATGTTCATTACAGGTGGATTTTGGTCCAGATGTTGTGCGAAGCTTAGTTAGGAGGTCAGCGGTCTAACAGTCCACTGGAGGGGGGTCTTCCTGATTAATTAAAGGCCTCCCTGAAAACAAAGGCAGCGTCCTGCTGGAGCAGCACAAACACACAACCTGGCAACCCAACAGTTCTTCCCTTGATGGTTCATAACTGCCTCATAAAACTCAAGATATAATATTTATTATCTCCCATTCAATGTAATATTTATGATTTTCTGAGCCACCGTGAGATGCATTATGTATTTCTATAAAGTTTGGTATAGTCACATTTATTTTCACACAATTATAATAAAAATTTATTATAATTTTTATTATTCATATTATTATCTAATGATGATGATAAGATGTGTAAATGGACAGATGTGACTGGAGGTAATAATAACTATATAATTACACATTTGCTGCTTTTACCCACCATTCTAATCCCCCTACACCCCCCCCCCCCCACCACCACCACCAGGTGAAATGGCCTGCAAACACATGAATTGAAGGCGAAGAGAGGCCGCTGCTCATTGTAACTCCCACACAACGCGCTGGATTCCAGCGAACGTCTTGTGCGCCTCCTCAGAGGGAGAGAGAGAAAATCCTCTCTTTTCATTTGTCCTCGTGTACCTCTGGCCAAGCTAAGTCTTTTCTTTTTCCTCTCACCGGCTTTAATCCGTCCCTCTATTTCAGGGGAAAAAAACACAAAACTAGGTTCACGCAGTGCTTTAGTGGCTCTAAGTGAAAGAGTTTGTGTTTTTCCCTCCTGCGCTGAGCTGAGCCTTGAATCGCTCTGCAGAATTGAATCTTTTGAATAGAGTGGAAGGAGGAACAACGTTTAATAGGATCCACAAAAAAGAGCGTCTGCTCTTAAACAGGTGGAGCGTCCTGTTGGCCCAATCCAGACCAACAGAGCGAGTCCGGGATCCCGCGTCCGCGGAGCAGCGTCGCGCTCCTGCTCCCACACAAGCATCTTAATATTTCCTGCTCTCATCATGATTGTGTAGAAGATGAAAGCCCCCCACTCCCCTACAGATTTTTTTTCTCTTTCTGAGGGCGTCTCCTGTCACCCAGTCCTGAGTTTGGGTGCCCGCTGATGTCAGGGGACAGTGATCCGCGCTGAGGAGGGGCGGGCGCTGCCAACATGTGACAGAGAGCAGTCTGCTGGTTTCTCCACACCCATCTGACCATTAAACCCTCCAACACCGACTCCACTTGATGCTCTCGCTTCTTCCAGGAGCTCTGACTACAACATTTTGGTGTTTTTTTTCCTCTCCGCCTCCTCCACCTCCGCCTCCACCCTCTCTTCGTGTTCTTCTTCTTCTCCTTAACGAGCTCTGTAATGTCCTGGTAATTTTGTGTGCACTAGTTAATGAGCATTAATCCATCACACCTGGGTGCTATTGTTGTGGGGGGGATGGCCATTTGAATGCAAATGCGTGACACTGTGACAGCGAGGTGCTTATTAAACTGATGTGTCCTCCTGTCTTTTCTGCTGGGAGCTCGGGAGAGTGAGAAGAGGAGCGGCGCGGACTGGACGCGGAGTTGCTCACACTAAGTTTTGCTCTGCTGCAAACAAAGCGACACAATAACAACAACAGTAACGAAATGGCAAGTTCTGCATCGCTGGAGACGGTGATGTCCTGTGGCAGGACCGGACCGTCCGCGGCGCCAAAGACCCTGGCCTTCTCCATAGACCGGATCATGTCCAAGAGCTCCGAGTCGAAAGGGAGCGCGGAGGAGCGGTCCGAGGGGAAGAAGCTCCTGGGGCTGTGCTCCCCGATCCCCTGCATGATTCCGCTACAGCCCTTGAGTTACGACCTCCAAGCCAAGGCGCTGATGAACTACTCCGAGCTGTGGAGAGCCAGTTTCAGAGGGACTTTTTGCGGCTCCGCGGCTTCTCCTTGTAAAGGCAACTGCGCCATGTGCGGCAAAGCGGAGTCGAGTTTAAAGCAGCCGCTGCTGACGTCGGGGAGCAGGGTGGTGAAACCGCAGGTCGTCCACCAAGCCGTGGCCGTGCCCAGCGGAGGTTCTCTCTACTATGTCAACTACCTGGACTCTGCGTACCAACAGTCGGAGCTGCTGGCCGGACACTGGTTCTCCAGTCCGCAGGCCCAGGCCTCCCTGTCGGCGCATCACCGACTCTTGCTCCTGGAGAACGCCAAGCTCGCAGGGCTGGGGGCCGATAAGTTGCCCACACCTCAATACCCGCACAAGGAGCACCTGCCGGGGCAGCTGGACCAGATAGTGAAGGAGAACCACGGGCTGAGCCCTGAGAAGAACGGCGTGAAGGCGCACGGCAAACTGAGCGGCAGCGGTGGCGGCGCTGCGGACGGGAAACCCAAAAACTTTACGTGTGAAGTGTGTGGGAAGGTAAAAACCACGACTACATTTTTAACGTGTGTTTTCGTTTTTGTTTGAAATAAAAATAAATTTAGATGAAAGGTTTTTGGTCGAATAATAACGAATTTACCGGTAAACTAACGAATAAAAACGAGATGACCCGAATGACCATATTCTTACTGATATTTCTGACCCTAAATCTCAGTAACATCCTGTGCGCTGTGGAATTCTCCGCAGGTTTTTAACGCGCACTACAACCTGACCAGACACATGCCGGTGCACACCGGCGCTCGGCCCTTCGTCTGTAAAGTGTGCGGGAAAGGATTCCGTCAGGCCAGCACGCTGTGCAGGCACAAGATCATCCACACGCAGGTGAGCTGCGGCGCGCACACGTCGAGGTCTGACTTCAGATGTCCAAGCTTCCGTTTAACCCCATGTTCTTCTTTTCTCTGACCCCGTAAAGGAAAAGCCTCATAAATGCAACCAGTGCGGGAAAGCGTTCAACAGGAGCTCCACGCTCAACACGCACGTCAGGATCCACGCGGGCTACAAACCGTTCGTGTGCGAGTTCTGCGGGAAAGGTTTCCACCAGAAAGGTAAGACGCTTCTTACAGTCAGTCTGGGCTTCTCCTTCATCTCTGCCAACATGTCTGTGCTTTTTGAAAACTCACTCATAAAAACCAAAGAACCTTTTTTTTTTTTTTTAAATGATTTTTCTTTTTGACATTTTCAAGTCAGTTTGCAGATAAAGTGACATTTTTTTTCCTGCACACGTGAAAGAAAAGCACGAGGCCGTTTGGTTGATGAGGGAATAAACCGTTGGTCGGTGTGGAGGAGACTCCTCGGCCGCTGTTAGAGTAAAAGCACCAGCATGTGTATTGAACGGGCAAATAATTGCAGGCCCAGCGATGAGCATGAAGCGATCAGTGGAAATAGGACATGTCACTTTCCACGGACTAATTCTCCCTTCAAGACGGCAGCATTTGCTCCGGGTCAGCTATTAGACCTCGGCCGAGTTGGGAATCGGCGCTTTTTTTGTGAAGTTGCCGCCGCGCTTGATTTTGACAAAGTTTGACAACTTCTTGACTTCGGCGCACAAAACCCTGATTAATGAAGGCTGCGCGGAGATGGGGGACAGCGGACGCTCCAGCTCCACACTGAACTGCTGACCCTGGCGGGGGAAAGAAGAGAAGAAGAAGGAGACCTGTCCTTACTTTACTTTTCTGTGACGTCGTTGTGGAAACATTCGCGTAACGGGAGATAATTTGATCTCGGATCAAACAGAATCACTGATTTTATTTAGACATAAAATAAAAAAACACCCAATAGAAAAAGATACACGTGGAAAAATCATTTTAGACACATTTTAACTTATGTTTCTGCAGAACTGCATATTTTTTTGGCAGTTTTTACCCCTCATTATTTTTTCTTTGTCAAAAATCAGATTTTAGTTTTTAAATTAATATATTTCAAAGAGTGTTTACACAAATCCCAGAATTTTTCTGGTATTTGTGTTTACACAAATCCCAAATCAGAATTCTTCTGGGATTTGTGCCACTTTGTTAAAATAAAATAAAAAAAAAGGATAAAAAAATTCTCAGATGAATTTGTCAGAACCTTAAAATTCTCAGTTTAAAGTCGGCTCTAAAAAAAAGATCGTTGTTTTCCGTAGAAGCTTTTGGTAATAAAAAGAGCTTCAGGGAAGTCACGATAAGAATTTGTGATTTGGGATAAAATAACTGTTCTTCATTGTCAGAATCTTTTGTTAGATTCCAACGCATTTCTGTAACTTCTTATTATGCGTTTTGTTTTTTAGGAAACTACAAGAACCACAAGCTGACACACAGTGGGGAGAAGCAGTACAAGTGCTCCATCTGCAACAAGGCCTTCCACCAGATCTACAACCTGACCTTCCACATGCACACGCACAACGACAAGAAGCCCTTCACCTGCACTACCTGTGGTAAGGGCTTCTGCCGCAACTTTGACCTGAAGAAACACATCAGGAAGCTGCACGACAATGGCTTTTCTGCAGCCACAGAGGCCTCCAGAGAGCTTCAGAGCTGAGCCGAGGCAGCACACTTTAACACTCCACCTCGGACTGAGAGGCCTCAAAAAGACTGGCTTATGTCCTGCACTTGTAGCCATGTTTGAAAGTGTGGAGAGGACAAGGTGGGGTGCTGCACGGTCCCCTAAACAGAACTGTTCTCCACTGAAGGATCAAGACGCCGCGGGGAGTGAAGAACAGAGAGAAGGTGCAACAACATTCACTTAACACTGTAGGAGCATTTTATTCAGGTAAAATCTCCTCCTGCATCGCCGGTAACAGGCACCGAGCACAGGGAGGAAGCACCTGCCTCCAGGACGCAACTGTATATAATAGAAAAACAACAAACAATTATTTAAAATGTGAATCATCTGTGGAGCCACGTTGCTATGTCGTGTATTCCACAGAGAACAACGTTAATGTGAATAAATAAGTTATAAGTTATAATGAAAAGTGAATGTTCGCGCCATGTTGTTTCCACTTTTGAAGGCATTTGAAAATAAACCTGAACGATGAAAGTTATGTTATTATTTTATTTGTGGATGGGGTGGGGCATGAAAAAAAAGCAAATAAAAGAAGTGTGACTTGTTGAGCTGCGTAAAACGCAGCGTGTGTTTAAATGGAAAATAAATGCAGCGTCAGCTCGGCCACGTGAACACGCACGTTTCTGTGGAGGCATCAGCGTCGTGCTTGTTTTATTTAGAAGTGTTAGAAACCCACATATAGACTCTGCTGTAGCTCTGCAGCCACTTTGTTTCACCATTTATTGACAGACACGATCTTAATATTGCAGAACTTACACTTGACTCTGCAGTAATGATCAGAGGTAACACGGGCCCTTGAAAGCGAATTACATTAACCAGCTAAACGGCCTCGGGAGGCGTGATTGTGGAGGAGGGAGAGCGGGGAGGGGGGAAACGGCCGCATCCGGAGCCGCTCATCAGAACAGGAGATAATGGAGCACTCAGGCCGCAGCTCCTCATCTGGGTCTCCGCGCTAATAGAGCACACGTTATTCTCCGCACGGCTCCTGGAACAATATTATCCCTGCACACATTCTGTCGAGAGCCGGCTCCGTGCTCCCAAACGGCGCTCTTTCTATTAACAGCCAATTAACGCGCAGCCGGGCCGGGCCGGCCAGGCCAGCGGCAGCCCGCCACGGCCCGCACTGCTGCGTGAATGTCTCCCTCTCCTATTTCATCAGGATGCATCACACAATCTCCTGAACGGGCAACTTTAATGAAGCGATAAAGGGAATATGTTGAGGGTTGGAGGAGATTTAAGCAAACATTTGGAAGATCACACGGAAATAATCACCAATTACTGATGAAGTCAAATAATGATGAACTGTATTTTTACATCACGTCACTTCGTTTAATGTAGACGAACGTTTACTTTACTCTAGTATTTCCATTTGATGCTGTTACTGATGTGGAACCTAAACTAGAACCAGACAATGAACGCGGATGTTCTCCACAGGTGAGCGCGTTTCCTGTTTCAGTCGCTGCCATTTTCCCCCGTAGACTCGTCGCAGTCACGTTAGCTTCAGCTTCACGTGAGTCTGTGTCCGAACAGGAACCGAACACGTGTTGCTGTGTCACGCAGGTCTTTCCTCCCGCGTGCAGCCCCGCGCTCCTTCCTTCTGCTGCGCGAGCGCATTTCATCAGACGTCACAGATTTCACTTTCATCCCCAGCACCGTGTGCGTGTGTTTGCGCGCGCTCGCGGCCTCGCCGTAAACAACCTAAAGGCGGGCAGGTTGCCCTTTTTCTTTCACCCCCCCGCCCCCCGCATCTGAGCAACCGCGTCAACATCCACAAACACGTTAATTGACGAGCGGGAGCTTTAATTAAGGCGCGCGCCCACGCCGGAGATTAGAAGGGGGAGGGGGGGCGAGAGCGCGCGCTAATCAGCTGTCAACAACATGAGGACATCTTTCTTTTGCTCCCTGTGCCACCGGGGGATCACCAGGGATTCAGGCAATTTGCGGGCCACAAAAGGAGCTGGTCTGAGACAGGAAGAGAAGAAAAGCGAGAGGCGGACTTTTTGTCTGGGCGGATGAATTGATGGTAAATGGAAGATTAGCGGGGGAAGCTTCAGCCGCGGCCGTAAGTGCCCAGTCGAGGAGGACGGAGAGAAAAGGACCAATTAAGTCTACCAAATGTTAACTTCCATCAGTTTCCCCTCAATTTAGCCCACATGAAATTCCAATTTAAGCGCTCGCAGCCTTCTTTTTTTGGAGGGGCGACAGATTGTGTCACTACAACAGCAAACGTTCCCACAACATGTAACGTTATGCGCAGTGGAAACAGAAACGTTTGACTGAGAGATCACGTGACACGGCCCGCGCAAGAAAATGGAATAACGTCATATAATATAACTGAACAGCCCCGCAACATGTTGAGCCTGAGAGATTATAAACATGATACTGTGGGTAAAGCACTTTGATTTATTTTTCCGTTTTTCATACACAGACAGACGCTGTCGTGATGTCACCCAGATTCCTGCAGAATCAGCTTTTTTCATTAGAGCTCTTTCTGGCTGCAGAGGCTTAAACGTGTCGAGAGCACAACTTTAAAGCTGTTTCGTGAGAGTCCTTCTTCATCTGCATCGAGGAAAAAGCAGCTTGAATGTTTCCCTGCAGGTTTTCCGCGTCGTTGTCATCCAGCCCAGCTCAGGGAGCCCTCGTTAGGGCAGTACAATGCGCCTCCGGGACTCATGGCAAGTAGCGAGGGGTTAATGAGCAGCCGCTTCTCTCTGCTGCTGCTGAAAGGAGCGGGTCACAGGGGAATTTAGAAATGTGGAGATGCTACGTTTAAAAACACATTTACGTTACATTTCTGACGAGCAGCCAGCTGATGAACAAAATGCTGCCACCAACCCTTCTTTGGCTCCCACACATAACGAGGGAGCCATGAATGTGCTGCATGGAAATGAGCCTCTCAGGAAGGCGCAGATTAACACGGAACAGCCGCAGCATTCACCCGCGCCTCATTTAGATTCTTTTACAGAGTCAACCCCGAGCCTTTCACCAGCGAAACCTCATCAGGGTGTCTTAAAGACAGCGGCGGGCAGCTTGTCCCTGGGATGTGCCTGCCTTGGCATGTCAAGGGCACCGGCAGGCCGGGAGAAGGGCCTTTGTGGCTGCGAGGGAAAGTGGTGGGCTGCTGGGAACGGAGCAGGGAGGGAGCTCTCACCGCTGAGCTGTTGTCACACTCCGCTCTCTGACCTCCACCCACCCATCCATCCACCCGTCCCTGCGTCGCTGCGCTCTGTGGCTCGAGGGTAAGGAGCCGTATCACTGAACAACAGCCTCACTCCTCCAGGTTTTTCCAGGTTTCAGGACCGGACACGCAAGTCATGGAATGACCCAGAATAAAACATAAATCCTTTAAAGGAAAATATTTAACCATACATCATCAGCCTGACTGGCTGCAGGTTTCCCCTGGAACCTTACAAACAGAACCTTTGCATGATCCCAGAAACTAGCAGCAGCTCTGACTAACAATGGGCCGGAACAACAATCAAACTTCTAGAACCTGGCTCACTGAGCATCAGACATGTATTACCCGTCAGATGCGTACTTAATAACTCGTACTGAAGGAAACTATCAATTTTTCTTTTAATAATAAAATTTGTTTTAGATTTGACAAAAAAAGGGACTTTAGGAGCAGGCCTTGCTGAGAATTGGAGCACATCCTCCATCCTGGGAAAACACACACATACATAACTAAACCTATTCAAATATGTAAATCTTTGTGCAGCTAATTACGAGCAAATTAATGTGATCCCCTGATGCTGCAAAACGCTCTGGCTGCACTCGGCTCCCTTCTAGTGGCATTAAAGCAGCGCGTCATTGTTTGGGAGGATCAGTTGATCTGGAGATGTCCGGTGCTACAGCTAATCCCTTTGACTTGACCCCGGCCCTGCTGGGAAACGTCCTCTCCTCATTCACTTCAGGCCACCGCGTTAACGATGAAGCTGGCTCGCACAATTAAAAGATCCCCTCGGACTGAATGGAACTCGACAACAAACTGCAGGAAAACCGCTCCCTGGAACAAACAACAATAATTGCTTATCCTTGAAAATGCTGAATGCAGAACCAGAAGAATGACTGAACAGCAACACTGCAGACGTGTGTGGCTCCACACAGACCGTTCACCTCGTTGCATTTCATTCTGTTCCTCCTAATCCACATCTACAGGAAGCACCTAGTCACTGCTGCCAAAGCTGGTTCAACCCAAGCTGAACTTAAATGAACGTGTTCAGTAAAGAGCTGAAGGCTCAGCTGGGACTTTGATGAAGATCAGATCATGTTTCATAACCAAGTTCTGCAGAACCGTGCTGCTTCTCCAGCTCCGTGCGCTGCCCTCTGGAGTGTAGACGACGAGTCAATCATTCTTTTTCAAAGACCAGACAACGGAGTTTCTAAACATCGGTTTAGACTAGAACACATCATTAGTTGATTTCCGTTCATTTAAGGCTCATTAAAGATGTCGACCGTCTACTCAAAGCTACTCAAACATCTGAGACGCTGGAAGCAGACGGTCTATATTTATGTTGTGGTTATGAGTTACCCTAACCCTGCTACTGCTGACGGGACGCGCACGCACGCGCACACACACAGCTACACAGCTTTAATGCTCAACGAGATTTAATTAAAGTGCAGGCGACATGAGAACAAGGCAAGATAAAAACAAATCCTTGTTCTGTGACACACGACTTCTTGAGCGGCCAGTAAACCACTGAAGCTGTGGATATCTCTCTGTTGATGTACCGCAGCATGAACGATAGTCAGGAGTGAGATGTTCTCAGGAAGATGATTACTTGTGTAACTCAAGTATTCGCTTTGCCTGGTGTGACTGATTAGATTGTGATAAAATGACTTCATTAGGAATGAATCCTTGTCTGAATTCATGCCAAGAAAGAAATCAATATTCACAAAAGGCACAAGAACACAAACACAAATTTTATACGCGCTCTTTCAGCTGCCCACTTAATTTGCCAGTCGATATGAATAGCGCCGCACACTCTGACTTTACCAGGCGACAGCCGTGGAAGCACGATCGATCCAGCGACTGAAGTGGAATTCAGTAAGCACCCATTCACACCTAAAAGCTGAAATCTGTTGGAATGACTCTTTCTTAGTCGCCTTCCTGAACAACACGCGCGGCTGCGTGTCCAATCTAAGGGAGGGTCGTCAGTTCAGTTTAAACGGAGGGTCAACAGCATTTGGTTAAAGAGAAAAGGTTCCAGTCAAAGGGAGCCGTGCCACCTTAAGGCCAGTGTTGCTTCCTCTTAGTGTACGACGTGAAGCCTTCTATTAATGCGAGACAACATGACAACAGACAAAGAGCAGGCAGCTCAGACGCTTAAGTAGAGGTGACATGTCCTGATCAAAGGAGAGACTCGCGTACACGGGGTCAACAGGAAGCCTTAAACAGCGCTCAGCTGCCGCTCTGACCCGTCACATCTCAATTCACCAACTGAGAGAAAGAGAAAAAAATAAATCTTCAACAATGAAATGATGTCATTTGCAATTTAAATTGCATCGGCAGTTGATACAAATCTGTGATCTCTCCGGGCTTCACATACAAACAAATGCAACAGACTCAAAGTGTGAAATAACAGGCTGCAAAAACACAGCACGCCAAAATATTTTCCCTCCCCTTCACTCGCCCCTGCTACACCCCCGCAGTATATCGCTGAATGAAATGCAGCGAGCAATTACCCATTATCCAATCAACTGGAGTCGACACTTAACCATTTACACGGCTTTGGGCTCGGCCAATTATCCGTCAGGGCTCTCAGTGGGCTCTCAATGGAACCAACCTCGTTGCATAATCTCATGGCTCCGGATTCATGCCATGCCACCAGACACTGAGGAGGGCTGGAGGAGAGCTGGAGGAGAGCCGGGGTGCTGTCTGAGGGCTCGTTATTGTTGTCTGAGGCTGGCAGGGCGAGTCGAGGTCTGGTCACTCAGGCTGCAGCACCCTGGGGCCTCGGCGATTAGAATACATAATGCAGTGCTAGTCATTTGGAAGGGCTCCAGATCGTGCTCTTCAAAATCCTTTTAGATAATTTGCTACTTCACATCTTCATCACCCCCCCCCCTCCTTTATACCCCCCCATCACCCTTCCTGTCACCCATGACCGGACACATAGCCCTAACACCCCCCACCCTTTTATTCTTTAAATCCTGCCCTTGACCTCACAGCAACTACCCAACCTTCTCCTCTGCTAAACCAGCACCCCACACCACCCAAACCCGATCAGTCCAGACCGGTCCAGGCAGTCAGCCAGTGGGGGCCAGTGGCTAGTTGACCCCCCGAGGGCCTTGAGCGCTGGGGCCCCAGCTGAGGAGCCAGGGCAGCTGCCAACCACCAGCCACTTCAACCTCGGCTGTCCGGATGACTGCGTTTGTCAAGCTGCCAGTCCGCGTCAGCACGGCGCAGGTCTGATCACCACAATTAGGGGTTAAAGCAAGCGAGGGGGGGGGGCATCCCTGCTGGTGTAAAGAGGGGACGGGAAACCCAGGTTGTGTTGTGGGGGCTCCACCGCAGCAGGGGAGAAGCGGTCGCCATGATTTTTTTGGCATCTGGTGATGTTCATGACTCCACCGTCAGTGCAGCCATCATGTGCTCACGCAGTCAGGACCAGTCAGGATGAGCAAACCTGTTCAAGACAACGTTAGTTAAAGAAAAAGGAAATGTCCTAAAAGAGTACAGTGTGCAGTTTATTCATATGAGATTTATCGTTTCACTGACACGGAAGAAGCAGCCTGAGTGAATGTCTCCTGCAGGTTGGAATTCAAAAATATTTACTAGAGCACTAGCTCCCTCTGGTGTCTTTTACACAACATTGCAAACACAAAGCACAGGATGAAAGCGTCATGTGAGGTATAGAGCCGACATGTTACGCTACGCTACTACTTTCTCTTTCCTGTGAGTCCGCTGCATCATAGAGAAATCCATTAATGTCTAACAGTAGAGGAAACGATCAAAGAACTCGCTGACCCGCATCAGTACGAGTTATGTTTCAGCACATCTCACCCATCTAGCTGTCCTGGGTTTGGGCCGAGGGGGAAGGCCCTGATCTTTAGCTGGACCGGGTTTCTGTTGGACTCTCCTGGGTGTCCGACCTGACCCGTCAGCTGGGTGTGGGGCTTTGCCCAGAAGGAACTGCTCCCAGGCTGGGATGGACTCCTCCACAGACGCCCAGTATCTTGTCTAAAAGAAACAAACAATATATTGTTGTGTCACTAAAAGGCAACGAGGTTTTTCCTGTAGACGTAGACATGAAAAGGACACAGGTCTCAGCCTAAATTCAGCATGTATCATTAGAAACGAGCCCCAGAGCCTGGTATCTTCCTCTTTACCAGTGCCGCATGTTGGTGCTTTGATTAGCTGGCGTCACAGTGATGCTGTGGAAAATGCGGTGTTGTACAGACGTCTCTTAATCCGTTTGCCAGGTCAGTCTTACAGGCTTCTCCTTCCTTCACAACTAAAACCAAACACGACCCGAGACCTGTGACACAGAACTAGGCAGAAACATGACACAGCGAAAACGCGTCACCTCTAGAGCCAGGAGGGTCGGGTGGGGCAGCCGTCGCCGCTGGAGCCCGTCCTCGATCCTCTGCACATCCTGCAGTCACACAAAGCACACACGGTTATTTACACACGTGCTTCTAACATATTTCAGTACTAATTATTATTATCAGCTGGTGAATCAGTGAATTAGCGATGGATGTTCACGAACGAGCCGGTTCCAAGAGCTGATGCTTTGTAGGGAGCAGAAAGAGCCGACTCCAGTCAGAGAGCTGCATCTTACTTCCTCAGAGCTGGATTAAGACTGGACTGGACTATTTCTGGTCCCAACCGGTCTGTGAGGTTCGAGGAAACTTTTAGAATTTAGGTGCGTGTTGGAAAGAAACTCCAGATAAACTGGGGAATAGTTCAATGGCGGCGTGTGACCTGTGTGACTCAAACAGGAACACCAACACTGGGACACTTTAGAGAGAGATCAGCCGCTCACCTGCAGCAGCGTGAAGTTCCTGTGCCCAGAGGCCTCACGCTCCTTCACCTGCTGCTGCCGCAGGACCCTCAGCTGCTCTCTGCGATGCTCCATCTGCTCCAGCAGCTCTGCCCTCCTTCCTAAACTGAGAGTAACAGAGCTGATGTTTCAGTGACAGCCTCCTCACTGAAGCGTGTTAGCTCGTCTGTACTTAAAGTAAGAATGTCTATGTAGCTTCACCAAAGCAGCGCGAGAGTTCACCTGGTTGCTTTGAGACTTAACAAATGTTTAGCTAGTTTACCCTTAGCTACGTAAGCTAACGCTAACTATGAATAAGAGCCTCTCTTCGACCAAACCTTGGGAATATCAGGTCAAATTAAAGGTGACAGACTCACATTTCCTCGTGTTTCTCAATTAGTTGTAGTTCTTCGGGTAGAGAAGCAGACATTGTGCTGTCTCTGCGGGGCAACGCCGCATTCATGTAGCTCACCGCAACAGGAAGTGACGTTTGTACTTCACAATAAAAGCACAATTAGTTTGCTTCTAGGCTCAAATGATCAGACGTGACCAAGTGTCCGGCCAAAAAGTGACTGTTTTGACTGACTCCATCCCACAGGAGCGCGCACAGCCTCATATGGTACAAAGTTTATCTTGGACTACAGCTGCTGTCATTTTAATAGAAGTGAAATGTCATGTGGTTTGGCTCCTTGGGACGCGTTGTCTTTAGGACCTTGCAGTGTTGACCTGCACAGTCCCTCAACAGTCTGGACCTGATGCCATCTGGTCCCTGTTTTTCATCTTCATCAACTAAGTCATCTTACTGTCATCAAGAGTCTGTGCGTGTGTTTCCTGCACGGTGCTGCAGTGTAAACCATCCAGTCCAAGTTCACCACTTTAAACACCAGTATAACAGAAAAATGCAGTTTTCTCGTGTTCAAAAAGTAATAAATATAAAATGGCAGAAAAAGGAGGCGAATTAAGACCTCACTGGATTATTCTTCTTATCCTAACCTACTATTAAGTGTATATTTACCATTGAATCTTGCATTTTTTATTGCTCATCAATAAAACCCCAGCTTTTTAAATCTGTCTAAAGAGCCTTTGAAATCTGAAAAGTTGTCACCGGAAGTAGTAATGCTGAAGTCGACAGACTTCACCACGGACGACTGGGTCTGAAAACAGACTGACTGCTGCCCTCTACTGGCTCAACTGTAAAAGGCAGTTGATGATCCGGAAGTCAACCGAGGAGCCGCTGGCTGCGGAAAGCAGAAGGGGGCGGGGCGGGGGCGGATTGGGTTTAGTGACACTCTCACCACATGTTATCATGTTGTTTAGGGGTAATTATGTCGTAATAATAGAGTATTGAATAAAGCCTGTGCAGTGTTTTTCTGTTCTCACTGTAAATGCGCATCCTCACAACTACAGAAGTCAGTGCACACCTCTGACCATAGAAATATGAGTTATATTTATATTATTAGTTTTATTTTGAATAGGCCTTAAAATAAAGTTTTCTAGGAGGTTCTCTACACCATGTTGATTCTACATACCAACTACAGGCAGTCCTCCAGTGGGAAGGTGGTAACTCATCTTTGACTTAACGTCTGCAGGTGGTTTGGATTTGTCTCTGGAGTTTTTTCAGTGCGTTGTCCCAGTTCTCCCCAGAGCTGTGACTCGTGTCATCTCAGCATGGGGCCCTGTCCCATGCTGAGATGACACGTCTTATGCAACAAGAGTTTAGTTGCATAAGACGAGTTTGGAGATAGAAGAAGATGGGATAAGTTAACCCAACAGGCTTCTAGAATTGTGACTGGTCACAGGTATTTTAGCTGTATGGAGTCATCATGTGATTCTCTGTCATTGCCGAGTGTCAGTTGTGTCCAGTGGATTCAGCAGTTGAGTCAGATTCCTGATTGAAGCATTGAGAAGCAAACAGTGTAGTCTGAAGGGCTCCAATTATTATTTACTCCCCACCTCATCTGAACAACATGCTCACCTGCACTGAAGACGGTGGTGTGGTTACTGCCACCTGCTGGTCTGGAAAGGTATTTCTTCTCATGCAGATACAGAGCATAAAATAAGCTGTAGTTGTTATGTTGGTGATGTTCAGGGAGCTGGGTTTGGTCCTGGAAGGCTGGACTTTTCTACGTGTACATGCTACATTACTCTGTTTGTGTGTGTTATCCTTATGATGGAGATCCTCAACTTAAATGACTCTCAGGGTTTTGATGACTTAATGACAAAGTGTTGTGAAGTGTTGATGGTGATTGAAGTCCAGATGTCACTGAGCAGCACCTCTGGGCAAGATTTTTGTACAAGCTAAAAAATATACCACACAAAGCCTTCGCTAAAATTACATCAAAACCCATATTTTATTTTATGTATAGCAATACCATGTACATATTAAATAACACTATAATAGAATGTTTTGATATAGCTTTCAACAAAACAAAGAAAAAACACCTTTCTGTCTGATCTCATGTTACAAAAGAGGAAGGAGACAGCCACCTTTTCAGAACGTAGTGACATGAAAAATGTTCTATCGTACAAACAGAATTAGAAGCTCTACAGAAATCAGATAACACCGTTATATAATCACTGCTTCAGTGAAGCCGGACAGAGGAATGTGATCACGTGGCTTCTGCAGGATCCACCACGAGTCCACGGGATAAATCAGTCATAAAGGATTTTGACAAACTGAACGTGCGAATGTTGAAACATTTTCTTCCCACACAGACCTCACATTCACAGTTTCTCCAAAAAGTCTGAGAACCAACAAAATATAAATGTACAAATATGTACATTTGTTTCTCGACAGTACAGCTGAAGGTGCACTTCCAAGGCAACGCAGACACATTGCTTGGAAATGGGGGAAACCTTCTTTAAAGTGCTAAACCTTAAGGGACAGCAGATCCAGAGAGGTAAAAGTGAATGAGAATGAACTGCCCCACTAGAAAGATGCAGCAGGTTCTGCAGCCAATCATCAGTGTACCGGAGCTCAGGGTTTTGTACCGGACAGTGCTTCCTCCAGCTGACCATTAGTTGCCTGGTTATCGACGGCGACCATGACTCACCAAGCCCACGTCGCAGGTTATGACGTGACTAAGAGCAACTGCAGCATGGCCTCATGTTGCCTTCGTCAGGGCCAAAGCAGCTGACCGCGGGCCTGGTGAGTCCTGACCAGTGGTCGAGCCAGGAAGTTTGGCTTCTTCTTCATCATCAGCTTCATAGCGTGTTAAAACTCCGACGAGGACCAGAGAAATATCCAGAACAAGGTGGCTGGCTTCTAACGTGTCCCCACTTTCCTCAAAGGAACACAGCAGAAGGAGAAAGGAAACCATGCTCTGCACTACGTCTCTTCCACTGATGGTGTAAACTGGTGGAGTAAGACTGAGTCAAACTTCCATAAAAACACAACCGTGTGTATAGCGTGCACAGAGTGCGGAGGAGCCTCCGGAGACAAGCGGGCGTAGTCTTTGGTAAAAGTCATACATTTGTCCCGTGTTGTTCAGAACACGACCTGCTTTGTGCTGCATGGGGAAGAAACGTCACATCCTCAGAATACAAAACCACCATTTCACACCACTGGTCACAGAGGTGCACGACATCATCTGTGGTTAGAGTCAAACAACCTCTCTGAGCACGAAACATCCTTCAGCCTGTGATTCTGTGGCCACAGTCAGTAGAAACCACGTTTCTGGAGTGGGATGAGCGATCACAGCGAGCCCGTTTTGTATGAGTGCAGACACAAACTGCTCCTCAGTCTGCAGCATTGGAGCTTTTTATGACCTGCTGGATTCTCCTGTGCAGACGCCTGCAGCAGGCGAAACTGCTGATGCTCACGTTTAGGGAGAGAAACAGCTGATAAAACAGCTGCTGTCAGTAAATGCAGTGAAACAACAGCATGAGTACTGAAACTGCTAGTGAGTGTCTGTAAGTGTTGTATGTACCCGACACTGAGAGGTGGAGAACAGCATGGAAGCATCTTTTGGCCATGTTGCCGATGTTACTCTGAATAAAACGGGAGTGAGCCGCCTTTAACGTCTCTGTTTCTATATGTCAGACAGTTTCTCATTGGTTTCTTACTGGGACCTTTTCGGAGACGCGTCTCTGCAGAGCAGCAGCGCTTCTTCCAGAGAGTAGAGCCCGCTCACAGACTCATGACTCATTTCATTGACTCTGAGGGACTTCATCACGAGAGAGCGGCTGCTCGCTTCATCATGGACACGCGTGCTGCGGTTTCACTCTCACTTCTACATGACAGGACTGATGATGATGATGATGATGACTAGAGGCTAGAATGGCAGCGATGAGCAGGAAGCAGAGGGCTCAGACAAATATGAGAAGATGAAACAAATGTGGCTTAAAGAAGTTACGTTTCCTACTAGAAGGAGAATTAAAGATGATGTTGTTCATCAAATCTCTGATGATTTAAGTGATGAGACACAAACCACCTTTCCTTTCAGTGTGTTGAACACTTTTTTATTAACTGGAGGGGGCTCACTTTAGCATTAGCTAAGTGGGGACATAAAACACAAAGTCATATCATCATATGTAACAAAGTACTGCAAAAGTAAGACTGTGACTGCGATGAGATGACAGCAAAGGTCCCTGTATCCAGTAGTGATGGAGATGTCACTGTAGCTACGACCCTCGGGATTTAACCCTCGCTTTGAGCGCGACTTCTCAGAATCCACACTTTCAATCAAAGATCACACCTCTCTCTCTCTCTGCAGCTCGTCGCTGACTGGTGTATGAGAGGAGTCAAAGCTGCTTTCTTTATGGAGAAACTACTACATGTCTCTGCAAGAGTCCAAAGAAAAGAAGGGCTCGTTCAGTTTTCCCTGTGAGGAGACTGGGCGGGTCTGGACGAGACACGAACCAGCTCGTTGCGTTTGTTGCCCTGCAGGAGATTCAGCTACTGGAATGAGTGAGAGAGTGAGTGAAGGCTCCACATCCAGGCCTCTGTGGTCTTAATCCGGGTCAAGTGTTTTGGATGGAAAATCTCTGGTGGAGATGTGTGTGTGTGTGTGTAGGGGAGGGGGGGTCAGATGACGTAGCAGCATACAAGACTGTATTGGACTGAGGGAGTCCGCCCCAGGATGGCTGTGGATCAGCTGTGAGCACTGCAGCGGTAAACTATCGAACACCTTGGAAATCAACCGGCCTGCGGCAAGAGGCCACAAAGGACGTGTACAAAAATCACAAAGTTATTATGATAAGGATATATTTATATATGTATACATACAGTATTTCCATATATTAAAAAGCATAATATGAATTATACTAAGAAATA
The DNA here is from genome assembly GCA_032270685.1 of Microctenopoma stevenorrisi. Lineage (NCBI taxonomy): Eukaryota > Metazoa > Chordata > Actinopteri > Anabantiformes > Anabantidae > Microctenopoma > Microctenopoma stevenorrisi. Next base: position 2,252,237 of record JAUMTR010000022.1, on the reverse strand, counting down.
ATAATAAAAGTTCACAGTAGCGGTTGTTACACCACCTCAGGTTTTCTAACGTGAGCGTCGCTCGCTGTAATATGAGGGAGAGCGACACAGAAGAAAGCAAAAGAGAGAAAATTCATTTCAAAAAACAAACCAATCAACAACAACAAGCGCAACGTGTCTGTGGCAACAGGTTCCAAGATCTCGGGTCTTGTGGAAAATGAGTGGTGATATGAGTACTACAGATGAGCTTTTTTCTTTTACTGAGGCTCAGAGTTCCCGCCTTCCTCCATCCACTGGCTCAAATGACCTGGTGGGCGGCGGACGGGACGACGTCCTTCACAGAAGCCGTGGGCTTAATAAGGGCCGGCGCTGTGGAATGTCAAAAGGAAAGTGGAGGGAAAGCCGAGTGAGTCGGCTCCAGTATAGGCAGTAACACTGACATTAGATAGTGCAAACATGAGAAGACTCGTTGCCCACTGACGCTGTCGTTGAAACTGAAACACGCAGGTGCAAACCCTTCAGTAGGAGAACATTAAGACATAAAATGGCGAAAAAAATAAATATCAAAAACTTTTTATCAGAGTAAAAAAGTAATCAGGTTATTCGTTTTAACCAAGAGTCTGGCAGAAAAGGCCTCAAAAAGTTTTGTCCTCAATAGTTCCATTGTACAAAGTTAAGTGCCTCCCTGGTGGGTTCAGGGACCGTGGACAGTGTCTGGACACAGGCTCACACCAGGGACTCCATGCTCTCCGCCTGCTCGGACTGGTCGGACACAGGCACCATGGTCCCGTTACTGTCCCTGGCCAGAAGATCCAAGCTGTTGTCCTGTTGTCCAATGAGACTGAGCACAGCTTTGTATAGGTACTGGTACTGGTCCTGTGGACGGGTCAGACAGACAGAACATCAGGCCTCAGACTCAGACGCCTACTCCCACAACGAGATTAGAAGTAGTGACTCACGATGTGTGTGAAGACTCCGGGCCTCATGAGGTTGATCATCTTGGCCACGTGATAGACGTCCACAGCGTCCTCGCTCTCCAGCTGCTGAGACAGGGTGGTGAGAGCGCACAGCATGCCGGCGGACACGGCTCCCAACCTGGCAACCACACACAGTACAGGACAACCTGAGTACACACAGAGAGTACACAGAGAGTACACAGAGTACACACACAGAGTACACACACAGAGTACACACAGAGTACACACAGAGAGTACACAGAAAGTACACAGAGTACACACACAGAGTACACACAGAGTACTCCTCCAGCTTCAGAACACACTAATGATTTATGGAAACGTCTCCCACTTCCTGTTTTAAACTACGTCGTCTTTCAAAGCTCAGTAGAAGACTCAGAGTCTAAGGACTTGAGTTATTTGCTCGCTCCTCGTTGTGGAAGTGGGACACGCGTCTTTTTGCCTTATTATGCACATTGATGTAGCACATGGGCTCCACCCTGACGGAGTATGTTCTTATTATTTGCTTCCTCAGAGTTTACCCTGCTGCTGAAGGTTCATGCTTCCCAACGCAGCTGCCGGGTCCCCGACACTGTTCCCTGAGCAGCGCCCCAAGCTGCAGCGAATGTTACAGACCCACACGTGCACATCACAGAGAGGCCGCGTCCCAAACCTGAGTCCACTGCTGAGCCCACAGTAACACCTTCTCCTCCCCGCCTGTCGGTGCTCACAGGCCTGTCATCGCATCGGTTCATAAAGTTCACACAGTTCATACATCAAACGTCTGCTCTGCTCTGCAGCTCATCACAACTTAAAACAAAGCAGCGAGAACAAATTAGCAACACGGGGTCAGAGGTCAATGCTGCCAGCGCTCGTCTGTACAGTAAATCACAAAACGTGATACCTCTGCCTGAATGGAGCATTGAATTCTCTTCAGCGATCGGTGTTTACTGTTGCGCCTTTGAATTATGATTGAGGTTGAGCGCAGAGTTCTGAATGGCAGCGTAATTAATGTTCAGGACCAGCAGCAACTAAGTGACAATGACAGCAGATTAATTAACACATGAATTCATGCTCAGCAGTAAACATGCGGCACATATCCAGCAGCGGAAAGCATTTCATTTCTTCAAGTGTGTATTTAGTTTAGCGCGTGGTATTTATTGCATTGACCCCTCTGTTTGAGGTCATCTCTGAGTGTGACTAACAGCTAGTGAAACTTTTCATTTACTTTTAATTTGAGGGACATTCGAGCACAGCCCAGCCCTGGGATTTATGTGCACTTTACTTCCTTTCTACCAACGACCTGATCTAAATTGCAATTTTCTAATTTGTTCTGTCCGCTCTGATTGAAACCGTCTGCGAATGAAATCCTCGGGGTGCGCCTGGAATCTCCTCGGCGGAGTGAAGACCCTCACAGATCAGAAGTGTTGCCTCTGAGATTAAAGATATATTAGCAAGTGCATCCACCTGAGGATGACAGCTCCCTGGAGAGTACCGGGTCGCCTTCCTAATGTAAAGGGTCTCCTCTCCCATTAGCTCTGTCAGGATAGCAGCAGAAACCGCTGCTAACAACCCGTGCATGGCTGGATAATGAGCACACAGACAATTAGGACGAGCCTCTAACTGACAATCTCTCAGGTTCTGCGAGCTGGCTGCGCCATAGCAACTGGATGAAGTAGTCAATTAGTCACTTTTCTCCGTGAAGATGCGACGAGCAATCTTCATTATTCTAATGAATAAACATGAGGAGAGCGGCTGCATTAGTGCGGCGTTCAAGAGCGCTGATGTCTGTCAATACTAAAGACACTTTCATTAGGTGTAATTGGGCGGGTTGGTGGAGTACCAGTTGTGGGGCGGGGTGGGTGTGGGGGGCTGTCACCTGTTGGAAGGAAGGTGGCAGTTTAGAAGCCTTTCCTCACTTCTAGGACAGGTTTTCAACTTTACTTTGACATGCTGCGTCTACAGACAGTAACACACCGTTTTACCCGTCCTGGACCACACTGGGGACACGAGACTCACTACAGCGTCACGTCGTACACACTTCTCAGTCAGATTCTTTGAGGAGGACAGTAGTTCCGTCCTGAGACAGCCTCACCTGCATAAAACAGGCTTCAGCTCCCTCAGTTCTCTGTCCTCAATCCAAAAAACGGTGGAACACCAGCGTGTGCGGGTTAACCCTGAAGCATAATGTTGCACTGTCCCTTTAATGGGTCGCCCGGGTAAGAACAGCTCATTCTAGGCTGGCGGAGTTTAATGAAACATGTGTACACTGACTAAACGCTCTGGCAAGTTGGACAACGCCACCCAGCGAACACGGAGCATGAGCCCAGAATGTACGAGAGAAAAAAGCGTCACACTGACTCGTCGTGGACGATGGTCGGCCCGTCGCGGCTCGACGCCTCCTCTTTGATGACGTTGATGAGCTCGAAGGTGTTGCTGATGGGAGCGTCGGGGTTCGGCCACCTGGGACACTGGAAGTGGCGCACCTCTAACACGTAGTCATCCTGTCAGTCACACAGAGGGCGAGACAGACTGATGAGATCACGAACGTACTTCTGTAACACTGATCACACTCAGGACTCACTCGGGACACCTGCCGCTCTCAGACCTGGATGTGTCCATAGAAGACGCCCGGATCGTTTGTGGACAGAGTCATTCTATGAATATAAATATGAATATGATCACTGCACGCTCCGCTCAGTGGAGTTTGGTTTCTCACGCAGCATCACTGTTTACCATCTGTTTATCATCCCCCACCCAACACTAGCCACAACGTTCTGTGTGTGTGTGTGTGTGTGTTTCATCGCTTATTTAAAGAAGGATTTCTGCTTCATTTCACTGACATTGTTGAGAAGAATTCAGGCATGAACTCATTTGAACGCCACAGCTACCCCAGGCCTCCCCTGGCTTCACTTTGCTTCATGTCAGCGTGCTCTCGTTGAGTGGGTGCAGCTGAGGACACAGTCTGTCCCTCATGTCCTCATCCCGGCTTTAAACCTCACGTCTAACCGTGCTACTCCCACCCTCACCCTAACAGGTTCAGGTCTGAGCAGCCTTTTAAAGCTGCATGAGCCACAGCGTGCCCTCACACACACACACTCACACACACACACACACACACACACACACACACACACACTCACACACACACACACACACACACACACACACACACAC